>VDFB02012532.1:0-22463 GCA_007258455.2 Sequoia sempervirens
TGTGAGAGAAGCGCATAAGCATTTGAATGACACTAGTTGCAAGAAAGATTACAAGACAAAGCAAACACAAGTTCTTTTTAAATCCTCAAAAGCAATAATGAGTTCTTTTTAGAGCACTGAAATTTGAGTGTGAAGTTGATTGTTCAATTTTAGCCCAAAATCCAAATTCTAGTAAGTATCTAAGGTTCAATTTTAACGAACTTTGACAAAGATTGAGTTGTAGGTTAATTTGAAGCCCAAATTGATCTAGCTAGTCCTAGAACAAGAAATAAAATGTAGAAAGTGAAGACCTAAGCTGTTACAAAGAGCATTCAAAAATGCTTTTAAGTCTCCAACTTGATTTTCCCCTGTTTCCTACAGAAGCGATGCTATGCAACTGTCAAATGTGGCGTTGAAAGACATAAGAGATGCTTTGGTAAAAGTAAAAGTGAAACTCTACTGTAGGTAGAGAGCACGAATGCAATGTAGTTTCAGGAGCAACGCTTTGCAGACAAAAAGTAAGACAAAAGATAGAGTATGCAAAGGCGACACTTCAAAAGACACGCTGCAATAGATGTGCATATGCGATGTGATGCAGTGAAGGTGATGCTGCAGGAAAAAAGTGATGCTTTGTAGGCTCGCAATTGTACAAAGGCAGCGTTGCGTTCCTGTGTCTACAAAAAATAGCAAAATAAAGCAAAAATTAAGAGATTAAGATTGTTATCCCTCCTTCTAGCACCAAAATGTGAACACCAAACCTACACAAACTAACAAGAGAACAACAAAACATTGTCAAACATGTTAGAAAGCTTAAATCTAATGTTCACTATGAAATTCTTGGAAGAACAAAGATGAAAACATAAAATAAAGCAAGAACAAAACATGAAATCAACTAAATTAACCAAACCTCAATCCCATAGGGGGATTGATGCTCCTTTGATGTGGAAATAAGCCCTTTCCCAATAACAATTGCTAAGCTTGATGATTTGAAGATGATCCAAGTGTTGGAATGATGCTAAGTAGTGAACATGAACTCAAAAAATAACATGAAAATGGTGATTGCTATGAACTCAAATGATTATAATGACAATCCATGAAGTTATGGATCCATATTATGAAAAGGATGCCTTTATTTATAGAAATAAAGGGTTGAAGAATAGATGAAAATGGTGAATGTGGGATAAATTGAGAGCCAATAAGAATGTGCCAAGTGTCACAATTCTATTGGATGAGGGTGGAGCACATTTTTGGAAATGTGTGAGTGGAGGAGGATGGAAGAGAAGTAAATGAAGTTGGTTGAAAATTTGAAAATGGTGTAAGAGGAATTGAATGAAATTGGTTGAGATTTGAGAGGATGTAAGAGAATTTATTGCAAATGTAAGAGGATGTGATAGGTTTTTGAAAACCTTTGGAGGGAAATTGAATGAGAGGTTGTTGACAGGAATATTCCTTGGAATATTCCTTGGTGAGGGAAAATAGATGAATTAAATAATTAATTGAAATTATTTTCATGTGCAACCTAGTTAGTTGACCATGGGTTGATTTAACTCTTGAGGAGTTAAAAGCTAGATGATATTGTGACATTTGATGTGATTGATTCTAATCAAATGAGAGGATTAAAAGGGGATTTAATTAAATGATTTGATTTAATTAAATAAGATGAAAATTAGTTAGAAGAAGGATGAATTAATCAATAAATTTATTTATTTGATTAATAGCTAAATTTGTTGAACTTAACTAAATAATGCTAATTATTTAATTAATTGGTGAATTTGGGGTGAATTAGAAAGAAACGGTGTTAGTTGATCAGAATCATATGCATAGTATCAATTAGGACTTTTTCGGTGTCTACAGGTTGAAATCTCTAAGGTGTCCTTGAATGTGAATATTGCAAAATTGGATCCCTCTCCTTGTATCCATTTTGTGAATGAGGAAGTGAAGCATCCATTTCTAGTGTCCACAATTCCAATCAATTATAGACTTATTACATAGTACATCTTAAGATATGAAACATGAAATAAATTATGCATTCTAGCAAGTGCTAGTGGTAGATAAATCCTTAAGGAAACTGGATTAATTTCCTCTAGAACCTCGAAGGGACCCACATAACGAGGAGCTAACTTGGAAGACTTCCCAAATTTGATTTTACTCTTCTAAGGCTTGACTCTCAACAAAAAAATTTCTCCCATTGAGAAATGTCTAGGTATGTGTTTGGTATCACCATAACCTTCTATCTATCATTGGCTTCCACCAGCCTTTTCTTGATCAACTTGATCTATTATTCCATTTTTGATAGCATTTCTGGACCAAGGCTAATCCTATCTTCTAACTTATCTCAACTTATAGGAGTTTGATACTTTCTTCCATACAATGCTTCAAATGGAGCCATTTTAATTATAGAATGATATGAATTATTACATGTAAACTCTACAATCTGAAGGTAATCCTCCCACTTTTATTGTCAATCCATGCAATATACCCTTAGTAGGTCCTCTACTACTGAATCAACTCTCTCTGTCTAACCATATGTCTCTGGATGACATGTTGAACTTATGTTCAATTGAGTTCCAAGTGAGGTGAATAAGGTTTGTCAAAACCTTGAAGTCATCCTAGTGTCCCTATCTAAGATGATCTTCTTAGGAACACCATGCAATTTGAACACTTCTTGCACAAAATTGCGCACTATGACTAGTGCTCCATCTATCAAATTCTCAAGTATAAAATGGGCTACCTTGGTGAGTCTATCCACCACTACCAAAATTTCATTATGCCTATTTCTAGACATAGGAAAACCTTGTACAAAATCCATGCTGATGATTTTCCATTTCCACTCTAGAATCTCATAAGGGTATAAAAGTCCTACTGGGTGATGATGCTTTGCTTTCACCCTCTGGCATTCAAGACACTCCACTTCATACCTTGCAACATCTCTTCATTCCCTTCTAGAAATATAGTGGCTTAACATCAGCCAAAATCATTGTCACTCGCAAATGTCCCAAGTAGGGTGTGAAATGAACCTCTTTCCATAGCATGTTCCTTAACTCTCCTAATTTTGGAATGTAAATTCTTCCCTTGAACCTCAATAGTCTATCTGACTCAAAATGAAACCCATCATACCTTAGATCTCGAAGGTTTTCCATTAGAGCTTGCCTTACTTGCTCATAATATTCAACACCTCTAGAATTTTGCAATACATGTATCTTGAAATCTATTTGCACCGAGATCATTGAGGAGATATGCCTCCTACTTAGGGAAAATGCAACTCAGTTTTCCTTTTCCTTGATGTAACTGATCTTGAAATCATAATCTGATATCATGTCTTAAGCCATCTCCTCTATCAAGCATTTAGGTGACGTTGGGTAAAAAATTACTTAAGCCCCTAGTGGTTGGATCTCAGATCAAAAGGTTTCCCCAATAGATAATGTCACCACATTTGCAATGCATGCACAATGGCTACAAGCTCAAGACCATGGGTTGCATAGTTTTTCTCATAGGTTTTAACTTCATAGACTCAAAAGCAATAACCCTTCCATCCCGCATAAGTACACCACCTAATCCCTCTCCTAAGACATCAATGATGACTATGAATTGCCCTAGGCCAAACACTTTCAAAATTGGTGTCAATTTCAACTTTCCTTCAATAGGTCAAATACCTCCTGACATTTTTCTGACCATTGAAACTTCTTACCCTTTCTTTGAAGAGAGGTAATGGGACATGCAATTCTCAACAAATCAGCCACAAACTTCATGTTATATCTCACTAGTCCCATAAAACTGTGAACTTCTTGCTCATTTTTTGGTGTTGGCCACTCTAAGACAACTTTTACCTTTGCAATTCCTTATATTGAGATTATATGGCCCAAATACTGTACTTCATTTTGGAATAACGTACACTTTGATAGATTCCCATACAACTTATGTTCCCTTAACTACTAAAGGACAAACTACAAATTTTGTAGGTGCTCTTCCTCATTGTTGGAGTATATCAATATGTCATCAAGGAAGATGAGAACAAACTTATCTAGGTAGTCCTTGAATACACTATTCATCAAGTTCATGAATGTTGTAGGTGCGTTCGTTAGTCCAAATGGTAGAACTGTGAACTGGTAGTGCACATACCTAGTTCTGAAAGTTGTTTTGTGGATGTCCTCATTCTTAGCCTTGGCTGATGGTACCTAGACCCTAAATAGATATTAGAGAAAATTGTTGCCCATGCATTTGATCGAAGAGATCATCTATACGTGGCAATGGGTACTTGTTTTTCATTGTGCCTTTATCAAGCATATGATAATCTATGCACAAATGTAGTGGGCCATATTTCTTCTTAACAAAGATCACCAATGCTCCCCAAGGTGAAACACTAGGTCTTATCAACCCTTTTTTCTAGTAGTTCTTGCAATTGTGCTTTCAATTTCATTAATTATGTGGTTGTCATCCGGTAAGTATATTTTGATATTAGCTCTGACCCTAAGATTATGTCAATGGAGAAATCAAAAGCTCTCTTGGGAGGTAACCCAGACAATTCGTTTAGAAATATGCCTCAAAGTTTCAAAGAAATGGGTACTTTTTCCATGTCTAATCTTTCTTGATCCATGGACTCTTTGTCTCCCACCTCATGGAATTTCTGATACTCATAGAACATCAAATCATTCTAGAAGATAAACTCTTTATTATCCTTTGGTTCTTCTACTTCCTCCATTTTAATCGCAAAGAGTTGACATCCCCTTTGCTTGGACTCTAAATCAATTGCATGACAGATATTTACCTTATTTTGACGTCTCTAGAAGTTCCTTGTAGGAATATTTTGTTTCCTAGGTCATCTAAACATTCTACTATCTTGGAAAAATAGTCCACCTTAGCTCTATGCCTCCATAACCAATTGATCCCTAGGATGACGCCATAGGAACTACATAAAGGTTAACCTTTGATGAAAAACAGCTCAACCCTAGCCTCAAATAAACACTACTCTACTTGAGATCTTGGTGGTTTGCATACTCAAGCGATGAAGAATTCTCCATGTACTGAACTTTTATAGATAGTTTACTTACTAATCTAGGATATATAAAACACTTTGTAGCACCAACATTAAAAGCATGCATAGGTAGTCCAAACAAAATACTTGGAGTTTCAATGCTTGATCCGTGATACGCACGATGGTTGTCCAAAGCTACATGAATCCTATGCTGAAAGGCATTTTGTTATGTTGGTAAAGGATTTCCTTGAGGTTGAGGGCTTGGTGCCTTGCTAGGACACTACTTTGCATAGCGGTCACCGCCATAAGAAAAACATCCTCCTAGAGGACCTCACCTTTCTAAAGGATTTCCTGCATTATCCCCATTTCTCTTTCCATTATTGTTATTGAAATTCCTCATATCCCCTCTAGACTCATTATGGTTTCCACGAGAGCCCTTGCCAACTTTCTTATGGAAATCCTACTTATCACTTCTTCTCTTGAAATGTTGAGAAGATTGGGACTAGTTATACTTCTTACAGTTTCTTTCTCTATATGTAGACATGGATTTGAGCCTCTATTCCTACTTAATGGCCTTCTCATACACCTATTCCATTGTGGTAGGACCATGTGCATCCACTTCTCCACCAATTTAGGCATTTAAACCCATGATAAACTTTCTGATTCTAAACCTATAATATTTTTGATATTGTGGGAAATACTTCAGAAGGCATGTGAACTTTTCCTAATATTCATTCACAGAGGAATCTCCTTGTCTCAAATTTTGAAAATCAATGAGATTCTAATCAAAGAAAATTTGTGGTAACCACCTTTGTCTAAAGATGGCTACAATTTTTACCCATGTTAGCTTTAGAGAGCTCAATCCCAACTCCATTTTCTTATTCATCTAGCACATGGATGCTTCCCTAGCCAATTGATATTCTCCCCAAACGACCTTAGTCACTTCAGATTAATTACAGATTTTAAAGTATTTTTCCATTTTTGGTGAGCCATGCCTTTGTAGCATTTCCACTCACTGTACCATAAAATTTTGGGGGAGTAATTTTCTTCATTTCCCTAGATAATTCTTTGGCTAATTGATCTCTTTTTTCATCATCCAACCTAAAATCTGAGTGGGTTTCCCCATGCTCGCTTTGAGTAGTGTGAACATGACGATTTTCATTTTTACCCTCAAAGGTGGCTTCTTTTCTAGGTCTACACTTGACCTCTCCCTCAAGGATATTGATCCTTTCCCTTGTTTCTTGTAACATGGAAATAATTTGATATAGCTTAGCCTTTTAATTCCCAGAGGGTTGCTCGACTTCCTAACTTCTCTCTTGATTACTCCTAGTTCGAACCATTCTAGAGTTTTGAATTCATCTGAAGTTTCCAATTTAAAAGTTTTTAATTAGTTTCCATTCATCACATTTATTCATATAAATTCATATAATTTTCCACACATTCCATTATAAGTTAAAGAGAGATTTGACACATTTTTTTAAACTTTCTTTTATTATCTCAAAGATGGATACATAACATCCTTATCTAATTACAAAATTTTATCATAAAATGACTATTCATCGTGGAAAAGAGGGGCATATCCCTTAGCTTCATCAGAATTTATTACTATAATCTTGGGAGGGGAATGCACTCGCAGGTTCTCTCCCAACCCTTTAGGTTTTTTTAAAGGATTAGAGGTATTGTATTCACTGGGCATATTCCTAGAAGGTGATGGTTGGTTTGACTCAATTGGAGGTATGTGTGTAATAGCCTTGGTTGCCTCCTTGAGCTCCTTATTTTCTTGTTTAATACATTTTACTGCTTCAGTGAAGGTTTCAGTATCACCAAGCTCTGCCTCTCCATTAATGTTATTTCCCTCAATGGTTTTTACTAGAGCCTCCCACTCTTTCTTTTCCTTGAGGTATGTCTCATTGTTGACAATAGATTTCTTTGTAATCATTTTAGTTCTCACCATTCTGGCATAGAAGTACTCAAACATTAGCTCTATTAATTTTGGAATTTTAAGCTTAAGTAGTGAGCTCATAGGTCCATGTGCTGAACTTGGTAGCTCTGATACCACATGTATCAACCACCTCCTTCTATAAATAATTTACTTGGTTTTATTTACCATGCAATAATAAATTGATATCATCAAATAGATAGGATATCAAAAATTTCTTTACAATAACTAAAAATGCAATTGCAATATAGACATTTCATAACAACTTAACTTGTTTCTCGAATTGAAAAGAATAAACAATCTTTTACCTTTACTTTTCAACATAAATGATTTCAATTAAATAAGATATAACATTAGCTTAAAGGTACAAGGTTAGAGATCCCATATTTGGATACTTTCTATCTTCCAAGACTTGGCATGTCTTTTGCAAGAGGGAGAGCATCACCCAGGTTCTTTACCTCCAACCACATACCCACAATCCCCCACATACCTTCTTAACTGGAAGTGGCCCTTCCCTTCAACAAAGTGTATAGTTAAGAACCCTCTTAGTTTTGTCATCTAAGCTTTGGTGTTGTTCCCTACTTAACCAATACCGTCAAACAATTATGGATCTACCTTCCAACTATGTATGAAATATCTTATTAGTTAAGCAAATCTAGGACATAGTGAATCAACAAGTGCATTCAAAGACTATTGCACTCACTTTGGCAAAATTATTTTAACTAAGTTCAACCACTACTTATGAGTGGATTTGTTTGTTCACCCAACTCTACTTGACTTGGAGAACCATATCTGACCTAGGGTTAACTTGAACTAACTATTCAACTAATTATTAATCATAATGAAAGATTTTACTTTACACACATTGACTTCCTAGTCAAAACTTGACTGAATTATTTAGTTTTACACTTGCTTCAAACTCCTGAGTTACTCTATGTACCTTCCTAGGTCTTGGCAATTTCCACAAGTTCAAAGATCACCAAACTTATGAGAGTAACTACTCTTGAAATTGGACCTTTTGGTATTCTTGACAACAAAAGAGGATAATTTGACCTATTTGGTCATAATATAGAATAACCTCATCATATACAAAATAACCCCATTTGGGCGTTTTCCATTAAAGGGCATAACTCATTGAAGGGTTTAGTGTTTCTAGAAAATTTATGAGATCTAGCTTTTCAAAGATTCTATTTTTTATGACAAAGTCTTTTAACAAGAACTCTAAAATAGATTGCAAAGAATAACTACCTATTACACCGGTTAGGTATCTCTATTCAAGAACTAGCACTTTATCGTGCTTCAAACTTTCTACTAATGCTTTGGTTATCAACCATATTAGCTTTGTTTCATCAAAAACCAAGAAAACAAAATTCAACCTTTTGTTCAACAAAGATTCCTTAAAATTATGCAATTCACAAATTAACCGCATTTCACCCAAAAGCTTCCAATGAAAAGAAGAATTTTTTTATTTGAAATAGAGAAATACTATGATAGTATTAGAAGGGAAAATATGGCTCTTTGGATAGCCTCTTCATGCATAAGCAAGTGTACAATAAAAAGATTCCTCTTATTGCTCTAAGAATATTAACCATTTCCTCGAGGTTTCTATTTTTTGCTAAAGGACAAAAAGAAGCTAAAGAAAAAGCTTTCCTACTCAAAAGGATCTAATTGTTTGGTCAAGATTCCACTCATATGTTACACCCCACCTTTGTTTTCCAAAATTACTTTTTACTTTATGGTAAATGCGATGATGAAATATGAGACTATGAAATATGGAAAGATAAATGCTTTGGTGAATTTATGCAATGTATTTTTTCTACATTTAAATAAATTACTAATGAATATGTAACAATGTGATTATGATGTAATGTGATGTGGTGTTTCTGCATTTGAATGAACTACTGATGAAAATGCAAAGATATGATGATAATGTAATTGTTTATGGCTAACTACTCATTTGGTTCTTAGTGGATTTGTAGGAGCGTTTTCACACCCCTCTAGAAGAGGAGAGGGAGAGTATCACCGATTAGGAAGGAGTAAAGGATTAAGAGTTCTCCTGTAATTCCATGGCTTAGCATTGGTCAAGTGTTGACTTTTTAACCTAATCATGTCTAGGGTTATGCGTAGTGTCTTGAAGGTAAAGTAAATCCCGCGAGGTCATTTATTCATGTTCTCATTTTGCTTGGGTTGTAAGTAATTTGGAGTTTTGGTAACCTTTTCTTGCTTAATATATAAAGGTATATATGAATATATATGTGTGTGTGTGTGTTGTAAAAGGAACACATATGTATGTATATGTACTTGAATAGACGTATGTCTACATATGGATGCAATAGTTATACACCGGCGTATGTATATATATGTTCACATGTGTATTAAAAGGAAGAAAATAACACATGTATATATAAATATATAATTGCATTATATTGTATACATTATTTTTTATTAACGATAAATACGTTTTGAAGGGTGCTTGAAACCCTAAACAAAAAGAGACAGTGGCAATAAAGATGAAACAATAGACTGCCCACCCAAACCCAACAAAAAATAAGCTGATTCTTGAGACCATTAGTAGACCATCGGTGATGAAAAAACAACCAACACAAAAAAATAGAGAGACACACCAAATGGCCATTAGAATTTATTCCTAAACAAAAAGAGGCGATGGCAATAAAAATGAAACAATAGGCGCCCACCGGACCCAGCGAGAAAACAAGTTGATTAATAGACTACCAACAAACCATGTGAGACAAAAATAGCCAACAAAAATAGAGACAAACCAAGCGACCATTAGAAGTTATTTAAGCATCTTTCCCATCAGGATCATAGATGTCGGCATGTCTTTCATCTCCATGATTTCTTCAACATCCGCAGGCAGGGGACGTTTTACACCTTTCTTGGTTTTTACTTTTGAGTATGCACACTGGAGTCCAACATCAAGTCTATGGTATGCACATCCATCCCAACACCCTCCCCATGTTCCATAGTCATGTGGTCATCAAACAGTCCCTTCCTATTCAATTCCTTTGCCTTTTGATTGAGGAAGATCATACCTTCAGCCAAGGCCTCCAACTTCTCTCTGCTAATGTTTATAATTGTGTCCAAATCCCTGTGAAGCTTCATGTTTTGTCTTTCCAGCAGAGCCAACCTTAGACCATAGTCACTCTTCAAATTAGAAAGCTCATCCACAACACAACCAACACTAGAGATTTAAAGACACGAGTATGAAGCCCAAGGCAGTTCCTTCTCCTTGATACCTACAAGGTGTGGAAATGTTGCAACGAGTGATGGTATCATGCTTGTTGTGGAGGTCTTGCACCTCTTGCATGAGCCACATAAGTAGATTAAATGAGATATCAACCCCTTCTTTTACCAAACTAGAATCCTGCGAGAAATAAATAGCCCCCCAAAACACACCCCTACCCTGATGCAAACCAGCCGGAGGATCCTCCTCTTGCAAACCCTCAGGGAAAAGCTTGGTCTTACTCCTATCCTTGGACACTGACACCTGTGCAAAGTCATCCAGATTGACCACTAAATTCCTCTTACCAGCCACAGGGGACCCACCATCACCAGAATCATCACCCTAGATATCCTCTGCCACTTCCTAAAATTTCTCACCCACATCCTTAGCACGACCCTTGGCCTTATCACCACTAGAAAATCCCTCCTCGGCACCATCCACAAAGGCCTCCTTCAGTTTACATTTGGTACACAGGAGGAGAGATTTAGCCTTGGAAGTTGAGGGATTCACTCCACCAGTAGGAGTGTAATTCAAGTCAGTATCATATCCATTGGACTAACCCTCAGACTCCTCATCCACATCCATATCCCCAGTCTTCAAAATTTCTTCAATTCAACATTTCCCACTTCCTTTCCCCTTCTTGATAGAAACAGGGGACCGAGGAGCTCTAACAATACAATTTTCTTTGATAAAATCAACAATGAGAAACATCAAACCTTCATGCAAAAAGGGGTTTCTAGGTCTCTTCCTAAAATTTGAAAATCCTTCTTTCAAAGACATCAATAGGTAAAATGGGAAGGACACAAGCTTACCATGTCGAAAGTGATTCAACAACACAAAATGGTGACCATACAGTGTCATATATCTTCCACCAAGAGTGAAGTATCACATTAGCACCACCACAATCTCCTACCATATGGGTTTTATCTTAGTTCTATCGTAGCCCCCGCAGTCCAATCTAACCATTTTAGCCCTTTCTCTATTGCGAAGAAAGTTTTGTCTAGCTGACTATGAAATGTTCTTATCCCTGTAAATTTTTTTTCCTTGCATCAACATACCTATGACTTCAACCATAAAATCTTCATTAATGGTAGTATCCCTACCAAACATACTCAGCACACGGCCATGCTATGTGTCAACAAAGTCCTTAGACACACTAGATTTAAAGCCTTTCAACCTCTCCATGAAGGGAGTGACACCACCTCTCTACAGAATCATCCAGATGTCAAAATTGGCTCTAATATCCTCACAAAATAGAGAATTCGTTTGACACCTATCCCCACCCATCATTGAATCACTTGCAGAAAGAAACCACAGATGAAGCAAGCCTGGAGCAAGAGCAAGAAAAATATCTAGAAAGTGTGTGATGCTATTGAGGGAAGTACCAATAGATATAATGAGGAGGATGCTTAAACAACTTAGTTGAGGAAGGCCACAATTTCCAATGAGCATCAACTGTGCAAGAAGTCTAATCAAATAAAAAATTTCATGATACCCATGCATTCCAAAAGCCAAGGAGGTGGGTAAAACCAACAAACTAACATAGATCATTATGAATAAGGGTCCTTAAATCAATAGGCAGGACATCATCCACATCCCACAGTCTTGTTGAAGTCACTCCATAATTGTCCAACCAATCGACGATAACATTCGCCTCTCTATAGGCATAAGATATATAAATATCATCAAAATCACCACTTAAGGAGATGTCATTCGATATAAGATTATTAATAGACCAAGATGGGGGAGATCTTTTCTTAAGGGAATTAACTATGTTTAAAGAATCCCCTTCTATCCATTGTTTAGAGATCACCAAGTCTCTAGCCAACTTGATGCTATGATATGCTACAATAGCTTCAACAAAGTGGTTTGTCTAGATTCCCAAAGGGAGCACCACCATTGAAACAAACCTACTATTGTGATCTCTCAACACTCCCCCACAACTAGCAGGACATGGATTGCCTTTAGTTGAACCATCCAAAGGAGGGGGAAACAAGGCCACCCCAACCCTATCAAGATTATCCTTCTTCAAGGGTTTAGCAATATCACAAGAAAGTTTCCAATTGGTCACTACCAAAGCATCATAATTTGAAACCAACACTCTTTTGGGAACATCAATTTTGTCAATCACCAACATAAAATTTTCCTTAATAGAAGAAATAATTTTGAAGAAAAGGGAGAGAGGAGAAAGGGATGCATCTCTAAATATTTTGTTGTTCCTCTTCTTCCATAATCCACAGAAGATATGTGGAAACATGAGTGACCAAAGCAGCTTCAGAGAAGGATTAAAAGAAGGAGCATGCCATTGGAGCCACAAATCCCAAACTGAAGTAGGAAAAATCCACTCCACGTGCCACATATTGAGAAAAAGGGACCAAACTTCCCAAGAAAAGTTGCAGCCAATAAACAAATGAGAGATATCCTCTGCATCCATCATACAAAGCTAGCATCTATTAGGAATGGAGAGCCCCCTTTTCCACAAATTGTTAATAGTGAGAATCTTGTGCTGCACCATTAACCATAGAAAAATATTAATCTTGGGGATTAGCTATGAAGACCAAACTAAGCCCCAAGGTGGCCTAGGACCCAAAATGTCATTACATGACTTAAACACAAAGGACATCGAGAAGACCTCACTGGGGAGCCATTTCCAAATCACCTTATCCCTTTCTGGAGAGACAAGGATGTGAATTCTGGAGATCTCATTAAATAGAACCACAAGTGCAGGGAACACCTCATGGATCTTCCTGCATTCCACATTAACAATATAGGCAGCCACATCACTCCCAAATTCATGAATACACAGGTCCCTGCAAGGGATCACCCATTGAGAATATCACAAAGGATAGTTCCCAAACCACCAATCATCCCAAAAGAGAATATCTTGACCATCCCCAACCGACCAATGTAAACTAGTAGAAATCACACTTCTAGATCTGATCATTGAATTCTAGAAGAAGGATCCCAAAGCAGGAGAGAAATAATCATTTAGAAACTCCCGAAACTTATCCACCTGAGGAAGATATTTAGAAGCCAGAATCTGCACCCAATCCTTCTCACCATAGAGGAATGCCCTTCTTTCTAGAGTGTTGAGGAAGAAGATCATGCTCTTGGGGAGGCTCACCAATTGCCCAAATGCCGCTTCATACTTCTGAAGGGCCAACTTTATTGTTCTTGTTTTCACAATAGAATCCTCACCCATAATCAGGTGTCTTCAACAAACTATTGATGTGCATGAAAGGTGATGAAGAAGAGGGTCTCAAACCCTTCAGGGCACCCGAGGAAAGCTTTAATTGTAGTGACCTGCCCAGAGTTTCAGCCATAATAAGGAAAAGGAAGGGAAAAATTGGGTCCCCCTACCGCACCCCCTTGGAGCTTTTGAAGAAATCCGAAGGAGAGCCATTCATGAGCACATAAAAGGAAACCGTATAAATAAGGCTTCTAACCAACTAAACAAAGGTATCCAAGAAACCAAAAGCAAGGAGAATTTTATACAGGAAGGACCAATTGACCCTATCATAAGCTTTAACCAAATCCAGTTTCAAAAAGAAGCCAGGCCTAGTCTATACGTTCTTATTTTATGTTATTGATCATATTAAAATACATGCTAAGAAAAGCACGGTGGATGTTAATCACATTGGTTATCTATGAGTTTATTGTTTTATGGTGATAACACCATCTTATATTGGTGTGACATAATAACTATCACCTTCATGTTATTACCATATATTAGTGACATATATATATATATATACTTAGCAACTATTTATGCTGCATTTCAATGTTTTAAGTGGTTATTTAAACCACGACTTTGGGAATTTGTCTCAACTCTATGAATAAGAGGAGAATGTTTAATTTTTGAAAGTTGGGTTTATCATAGTTTTGTGGAATCCTCGAACTATGTTTGGTTGCACCATGGATGCCACGAAGGTGACAAGTATTTATTTAATTGTAGTTCAAGATTCTTTTTAATACTTAGTCATGGCATTCATCACAAGATTTTAGCTTTGGAAACCACTTTTAATAACTGTTTGAAGCTAATTAAAACATAGAGTTGGTCATGGCTTTATCTAGAGGGGATAAGATATCTTGATGTCTATTTTTCAACCAATTTTTGTAACTGTTTCTTGCCTTTGTGTGGACGTGGGTTTTAAGAATTGGGTAAACCATTTTTGTATGATATTTTACTATAACTAAAATTAAATTCAGTTACAAGGGTAAACAACAAACTTTAGTTTGGAGTGCCTTATTCACCAAGGGTGGATAAGAGTTAAGGGGTGAGTGATATAAAAAGTTTGTCAACCTCAAAGGAAGATCATTATTAGTTAAGTTTATATATTTTCTGATCAAGAGAGACATGTAGAGTATTTAGTTATTGGTGTTTGTGTATTATCATTCTTTGTTTGAAAAAGAACATAGAAAGCTATAGTTTATTTTTAAACCTGTGATAGATAGTGCACAAGTGGAGTTTTTAATCCTCATTGTTGTTGCAACGTTGCAAGCTAGGACAACAAACTGTTGGGTAAAAGCACAAACCTATGTCACACTTTATAAAGGAATCAACCAATAGCAAAAAAAAATTGAACTTTGACCACATAAAAGTGGTCTTTATGTTTTGAATTTCAAAATGATGTAAACTAATGAAATTTAGAAATCTTGATGAAGTTTATTCGTATAATTTTTTAAAAATTGTTTTCATTAATTTTTTTAATTAATTTAAGAATAGATTTTGGAATGCTGAAAATTTCAAGAAAAAGTGACATTTAGTTGACATCAAAACAAATTGAAAAAAAAAATTTCAAATGATTTTTTTTCAAATAGGTAACTTCAATATCTAGTGCATGGAATTTTTAAAAAAAATTTTGATGTATATTTTTTCATAATAACATTTTAAAGTCAAACTTGTCAAAATTTGATAGTTTTCATTTGATGTCAACTATTGTCTACTTTTTAAATCATTTTCAAAAAACAAATTATACTCTTTTGAAGAGGATTTTCTCCTCTAGCGCACCATATGTTTTTCAAAAAATTTAACATGTTTTACTATTTTTTAATTTCTAATCAACCTCTTTTAAAGTTAACAACCTACTTGCATTATTTTAGAAATAAAATATATAATAAAACTAATCAAAGAATATTAAAATGACATTTTTGGATTCACCCACTTGGAGCTCTAAAAGCATTTTTTTAAAAAAATATCATTATGACGAAGAAGAAATGCACGGTGAAGTTGGCAGTTTCAGAAACTCACGAAAAAAGATAGAGTTGCCTACAGGATGCCAACTGAATATTTTCAGGTGGACCTTTTCGGTGAGCATGTTCGGTGAGGATTTTTTGGTCGAAAACCTCTCGACCAAAAACATGCTCATTAGCAGGTAGTCAACCAAATTTTTTAAGAAATTTTGGCCGTCATATAAATTTTTTTTAAAGATTTTTTTCAATTCAAGGAAATTCGAGAAAATACAAAGGAAGACTTATTTCAACAAAAGAAGACTTATTTTGATAAAAGAAGACGTATTTTGACAAAAGAAGACATATTTCAACAAAAGAAGAGCTATTTTTGAAGGTATTGATTTTCAACTTATAATTGATTATGTCACTCTTTTCATGGGTGCATTTGAAGTTAGTTTTCACTATTTTTCATTTGAATATAGATGAGAACTAGGGTTATTAGGTTATGGTGTATTTGAAGTTAGTTTTTACTAATTTTCATTTGAATATGGTTGGGGAACTAGGGTTATTAGCTTATGGTGCATTTGAAGTTAGTTTTCACTATTTTTCATTTGAATATGGTTGAGAATTAGGATTATTAGGTTATGGTGTACACATACAAGGATCCACAATTTTGGATAATTCAAGTGCACCTACAAACTTGTACTATGAATTTATAAAAATACGCTTAACTTCACCTAGTGTGTTTTAGATAATCATTATAAATTTTAGATAACTATCTTCTTGAGGCATTAGTCATGTCCTCATTTTATGTGGTTTTGCACAATCATGTTTTCCCTTGTACCTCTTCTCTTCTCTACTTTTCATTTATTTCTCATGTGTGGGTTCCATCCCTTGTTCTTGTGCATAACTCCTTCCTTTCAACATGATCTACTCTCATGTGCTCACCCTATCCTTTTACATAATGTTCCTTATCCAACCTATTGTGCCCCTACATCAAACTCCTTAGGTGTGAAATAATACATGAATCCTTATTTGAAAAAAATGAGATGAAGTGGTAGTTTCATGCTCTTCAAAGTTCATCAAGATTGTCTCATCCTTCCTTAGACACTCATACTTTAGCATGATTAATATGTTTTTTTCCTTATTTTTTTCCTCAACCTCACCTACATGGCTTCCACTGAGCCTCTATCCAAGTCCATTTCTTTTAATTGTTCTCAACTTTTCGAGCTATGAGATCATTTCAAGTTTTTTCTTCCCTTTGACCTTCTTCTCCATACGTACTCCTTCCTTTGTCCAACATCCTTTACTAGGGCTTGAACACTTCACTTATATATACCTTTTTTCTCTTTGATGTATTTTGTGGACACCTTTGTACCTTCTTTAGGTAGAACTTCCTCTATGTTAGTGAAATTTTCTTAGGTTCCAGTAGTTCTTGTAGCACTTATGTGTTCCATTCTCCTTCATCATTTCTCTTTTTTGAGGATCTTTTTGCATTCTCTTTTATTCCCATGCCCACTCACTCAATTGGATTTTATTGAAAATAATGTTGATTCCTTTCTATAGATCCTCTCCTTCACATGTGACTACATTTTCTATCTATATTTTATCATAAAAATTGACTAGATCTTTCCAAACCTTATGTGTGTCCAAGTTTTCCCATGCTCTTGCATTAGGTTGGCACATCTTAGGTTCACTTGAATTGATTATGTACATTATACTTGGAGATCAAGTACCCTTCTTGAAAATCCATACTTGCATGCTTTTCTAACTTCTTCATGCCCTATAACCAATAAAAATCACCTACTTGTTATCCTTTTATGGTGTGTGTACTATCTTCCTCCAAAATTAAGGTTTAACCCAAATTTCCTTTGTTAGCCCAAGTTTTATTCATACATAATTTAACATACCCTACATTATACATTCTTGAACTACTTGTGCAAGTTTAGATTCCCCTTTTCTTGTATCCTCTAGAGTTCTGCATTGCTAGATGCTTCATCATGTTATTCTCAAGATATTAGATCTACTTTATATTTCTTGTGAACACATTATTTCCGATCTCATGTGCTATCTAAATCTAATGCTAAATAATAGGATATCTTCTTTGAATACATTTTAAGGGTTGATGTACATGATACATGTAACAATACCCCTTCTTTGAATACATAAAGGGTTGTGATACATGTGTAATTTAATTTACCCCTTCTTTGTCTCTAAACTATTTTTATAGTTCAAGGATTTCCATGACATTCCTTTTTAATGATGATCTAATTGGCTTTCCTTATCACATGTGATGTTGAAAATTATGAGCTTGAATGTCTTGTCAAATTTATAATATGAGCTAGTGATCTATACATTTAGGTATATCGAGCATGGTGTTTCTCTTTCTATGTTTTATAGTACTCATTTTATTAAAAAGATCCACATATTGATGCATTTAGTGTTGATAGTAAGTATATCATGATCTAGTGTACATCTAGTTACATGCTAAATATTTTCAAGTGATATATACCAAATATGCTTGACATTGAGCACATGGAGGAGTAGGGTTTTGATCTACTTTACTTCTGATGTTAGTAGCTATCAAAAAATTGGTATATCATGGTTTTATTTGGCATGTATAAATTTTGATAGAAACCTATGAGCATGTAATGTTAAAATCTGTTGTTTTATTTTGCACATTTACAAATGGGATAGACTATGTAGATTTAGGATTACTGCCATGCAAGGAAGGCTGGCAAGAATATGCCATTTTTTAAACTATAGACATGTATATTTTCTTTTATTATATAATATATATATTGGCTTCATTGCCTTTTATTTAAAAAAAAATATGTATTTAAAGAAATTTTAATTGATGAACCTTATCATCCTATATATCACTAGAGAAATGTAACATAAGTAATTTAGGACCCTTATATTCAAGTTCAAACAAATTCAAAATTTGAGTATGATGATAATATGGTTGTAATCTTCTTGGGGACTTGAATTCTTTCAATATCATTAGTTGCTTGACCTATTTTGTTTGTCTTTTCTTTATTTGTATTTAAATGTTTGTGTTATTTTTTTTATGTCAATACAAAGATATTAGACAATAATCTAGTGTGTGGCTCATGTTAATTATTTCTTACATGTTGTGTACATAGTAATTTTTCCTATATATGAATTTTAGATGATGCTTGAGGTTATAAACTGCTTATAGTATTTATACGAGCTCATTATGTTTTGAAAACCAACATTATAATTTATTTGGTTTTTTTTACTTTAGCTTTAACAAATGAACAATATTTAGTGTTCTATTTATGCAATATTAACTACATTCATTGAAAGCATGTGTGTACACTTTTATGTAGGTCAATTCAAATTTGAGTGCAATTTGTGAGGGGGACTCAAAGGAATAGAATGAGGAAGTATGACCAAAAAAGAGATAAAAAGAGAAAAGTGAATGAAGGAACATCTACTCAAGAACAACCCATGGAAATTATCGATGACCAAGGTGACATACAAGTACAAGAACAAATTGAACGTAGTAATATAATTTTTTTCTATGGTATGGAAAATATGATGGAGATGGATGAGGGTTCTCTTTTCAATAATATTTCATCTAAAGATATGCTATTTGAAAGCACAATAAAATTACACTCTAAAAGAATATGGGATGAATTTTTTGAAGAAAAATATCTAATTGGAAGAGAAAAATTATTTGCAAAGTTATTTAGGCAAAAAGAAATGACCCATTTTTTGGAGTTGTTAGGGGTTGATAATAGTAAAAAGTCATCAGGTTCATTAAAACAAAAAAATGTTGAAAACTTGCAAGAAGCATTGAATTGTATTGGAAACAAGAGTCAAGCTAGTGATCCAAGTGTTGCACGTAGAGCATTGATGACTATAATTTCTAGTAAGAAATTATCACATAAAAGACAAGTTAAAGCAATTTCTGAATTACTAAATGTTTCTAGGAGAACTGCTCAAAGGTATATTGAAAGAGATAAATTAGATGAAAATATTGAGAAAATTGGGTAAATATTTGTCGGGTTCCTCGAAAAGATAGAATTTTACAAGATGTAATGAAATAGGTGGTTGAATATTGGACCAACCACTTTCATGTTTCTTCCAATAGAAGGAATACTATACAAATAATAGGTGAAGATGGTACAAAAATTTCTCATCCAAAATATTTTATAGATACAATACAAAGTGAACTTTTTGAAGCATTCAAGCAAGAATTTTCAAATTTGAAGATTTTTCAAATGATGTTTGAGACACTACGACCATCGTTTGTACATATAAATAAAGTATGTGAAACTTGTTGAAATCATGTTCAATTTAATTTGCACCTACAGTCATATAAAAAAGTTATGGCAGTAATTGATTGAAATATAGTCATCCCTGGAAGCACAACACAATTTGTGAAGTCTCTTGTATGTGAAAAATCAGAATCTCTTGATTTAGATGAATTCAATGTATAGTGTATAAAAAATATATGTAATGATTGTGGAAATTTGAAGAATATTTTACAAGTTGGCAATATTGATCATTCAATGCAAGTTATTTGGAAGAGATTTGAATATGATAAATACTCAACAAAGTCAAGAGTCGAGGCCAAAAAAATTATTCTCAAAGAGAGTGGATTATCTTACAATGAATTTATGAATAAATTTCACAATATCATATATCCACATATCCAACAATGTCATGGTGCAAGATGGAAAGCTAATAAATTTCGTGACTCAAAGAATTGCTTTCCACTAGGTTGTAGTCTCTCTATTGTAGATTTCTCTGAGAACTATATATTTAGTCCTCAAATTGAGATTCAAAGTCAATATCATCATTCAAAGCAAGTTGCAATGTTTGTGCAAGTTTTCTATAGGAATTCCAAGTTACATGTAGATGGTTTACAAAGTAGCAAAGATGACTAAATTATCATCAAAGAGGTTCACTTTTATATCAGTGATGATACGGGTCATGATAGAAACTATGTAGCTCATTGTTTTAGAATGTTTTTTAAAGACTTGAGACGACAGGCCATAAATGTTGAACAATACTGGATATGGTCTGATGGATGTGCTGGTAAGTGTTGATTTTTAAAATTAAATTAAATATTTACTTAACTTTGAGACTTAAATTGTTCAATTACTCTTATAATATGCTATGTATGTATACATGTATATATGTATATATCTATTTTTTCAACTAATTTTGTTTGAATGAAATTATTTCTAACTTCATAGGACAATTTAAGTTTGCAAAAGATTTTAATTGGTTAAGGCAACAACATGCTAGATGTGGCACCAAATTTTTGTGGAATTTTTATGAGAGTGGACATGGAAAAGTAGAGAATGGTGGAGCAAGAGAATGTGTGAAGCATGCACTTCGTCAACATGAACTTGCAGGTAACACCATATATGGAATATATATTTTTTAAAATTCTATTTAAACTAAGTTAAATTCTTAAACCTCTTAACCTAATTTTTTTTTCCAACATGTACTTGCAGGTAATGCCATATAGAATGCAAATGAAATTGTTGAATGGTGCAAAAGTCATTTTTCTGCTTGCGACTCAATATACAACACATGGTATTTTTGGGAAGTTAAAGGTACATAGTCAAGAATTTTTTATTTGAATTTCAAAGTTTGTGTACATGAAAATTGAATTTTCTAATTTAAATACATACATATATACATACATATATATATAGTCACTCTTTAATCACTTGGATGTTTGTAATTTATAGATATTGATTGATCAAATCTTTATAATTTTCAAGCAATTAATGGTATTAGGAGTCTACCTCAAATCATGACAACGAGAGGTAGCAAGCCTTATGCAATTAATGTGAGAGAAAAATCATGTTTTTGTGTTGATTGCATTGAGGACAATGCAAATATTGTTCAATGTAACAATATTAGAGATGGGTATGTTTCATGATGGGAAATGAAAAAATTAGTATCAATGCATCCTTTTGAAGAAAATGACAATGTCGATGTCTACGATCCTCTATATTCAGCTAATTATGAACATGTATCTGATTTAGTTATTACATGTATATAAATTGATTAACTTAAAATTGATTTATATATTCTACTTAAGTTTCAAGCATGTTTATATAAATATTTATATTTTTTTGTACTATATGGTGTGTATAGGAGATATTTTCACGGTTGTTGCAGATCCTGACAATGCAAAAGGTGTAGATTACTATCTACTGAGATGTACGTAACCAACATACAAATTGGTGGAATTAATAACAAATGGTGATGGACAAGAGTATCCCATTGCATCAGTCATTATTGAAGGCATATTATCAACAAATAAAGATAGATAAAAATGGTATTATATTTGTTGATTATATGCCAGGACAAAAGGTTCTACATTATAGTCACTTAGTTATAGCAACAAAAATAAATTTTGAAACTTTACCTAAAAGAGGATGTGCCAAACAAAACTGGAGGTTGCCTATTGAAGGTCATGAAAAGATTTTAGAGATAATTAAAGATAGGGAGGATCTAGATTATATGTACCGAGAGCTTTAAGTTATTTAAATTTGTAGTGTAGGAAAAAGTATCCCTTTTTCACAATTAATTTGGGAATTAATATTAAAATGAACTTAATTATGCCTTAATTTAGTGTTGTAATATGTATTTTACATATGCACATTAAGTTTAGGGCCCCATTAATTAAAATGGAATTAACTGTGCCTTATTTTTAGTGTTGTAGAGTGTAGCCCTTTACACTTTCACACTTATTTGGGTCTCCCTTAATTAATTGAGGTTAATTTTCCTAAATTGGCCCCTTTAATTCAAATCCAAGCCTAATTATTCACATTTTTGAAGAAAAACTTGACATTCTAATGCAAGAGCATTGGTCTGGAAATCTTGTATCACCCAAAAACTCTTTATTTTCTTTAGTTATTTTGAGTCTCGTGATGGCACTTAAGGCGTGTAAGACAGTCAAGCATAAAAAATAGTGAAAAATGGGAACTTACTATTTTTAGTAAGTTAGCCAAAACAGGCTTGTCTGGATGTGAAATTTTACCCCAAGGAGCAAAGTTGAAAAAAATCTCTAGTCACGAAAGAATCACCTCAATACCCTACATGGTTTAGGAGAAATTAAAGTTTTCGTCCTAGGAAATTTCTCCAATACAGCTTCAAATTCA
>VDFB02012533.1:0-114846 GCA_007258455.2 Sequoia sempervirens
TTATGTAACTTTTAATAACTTATTTTTTATAGTAAACAACATTTTAAAAAGTGATGTTTATGTCATAATGCATAATTGTTTTATTGAAAGGATAAAATTATAACTTTTAAAATATATATTTGTAATATCAATATCTAGTGCATGGATATTTTTCACATTATTTTTTAATTACTTTTTAAGAAAAAGTAATTATAATCTGGACATAGGTGTACATCGTCATGCATAACTTGTTTTGTATGTATTGAAATGAATTTATTTATTTTTAGTTGAAATGAGGACATCAATACCTAGTGCACACATATTTTTTAGATTTTTTTCTCTTTGTTTTTAGTTTTTTAATGTGTGTGAAAAAAATATCTTGATGTTTGGCAAAAAACCTACATTCACAAGAAATAAAAGACAAATATAATAATAAATTAAAAACATTCAAAATTATACCTTTTGGAAAGCTTATAATAAGGGCTACATACTTAAAAACCATAATTTCTAAATGGCTTTATTTGATCCCACAAAAGATAAAGAAAAGTGGTTTTTTTGTTAACATTTTGATAGGTGTGAAGGAGACTCTGGATTATGGGTATAATTTAACATAGAGCGGTTCTATCCAAGGGGGTTGATCTAAGGGGATTTTATCTAACCCTCTTTAATTAAAACCCTTCAAATGGAACCCCTCAAGGCTTAAATCATTAATTTTTCTAAAGACTATGTGATTTTAGGAAAAAATCAAGATGTCCCAAGTTTGGGACCCATTATTATGGCATTACCCTATAATACAAGAAATTTGAATCTGATGATAGGAAACTTAGGTTCCTTTGAGAGTAAGTTCCACTACACACAAAAAAAATTAACTAGTTAAATTTTCTGAAATGAATGAATTGATGAATATACACGAAAATAAAAAAATTAAATATAATACAATATCTAGAGAAATAGAAAATACAAACAATAAGGAATATATGCAATTGAAATATGAAGGTCTCAACCAAGGATGCCAACATGTCATGTATACGTCCTTGTGTCATGATGTCTGAAAAAATTACAAGCAACAAGTCCTAGAACACATTATTTGAACTCCAAAACCCACCTAACCTACAAACACAAAAAGACAAGAAAGATGTTTGAGGCTATTTGGGAGTTTGCCTCAGTCAAACCCTTTCTTTAGTGTTTCCACCTCCATAGTAGACAAGGTAGATAGGTAAAAATAAATAGATACATAAAATGATAAATGATTTGATAAGGGATGTGATAAATCCCGAAGATGCTTAGAGATATAAGATAAAAAGAATGATATTGCCTATGAGGCTTGATAAATTCAAGAGAGCAAGAGAGGGCTAAAAGAATATTGTAAGATAGCTTGAGAGAGTTGTATGAGAGTATTTTAGAAAAGTTGTAGGGTGTTATATGTGATATTTAGAATGCAAGATAGACAAGAGAGAGAGAGAGAGAGAGAAAGCCAAGAGATTTTCCAAATGAAAGATTAAACTCAAAAATGAGAAGAGGGATGAGGAAGAGGCTGACGAGTCATTACAAATAATTTTGAGTCATTTCCACTGACCTAGAAGGGTGAAAAGTGGAAAAATTAGTAGAATTAACCTCTAAACAACAAATTATTGTAGGATGCTAGTGCTACATGTGGATGTATGTGCTACATGCTATTGTCCAAATAATTTATGCTAGAAAATAACATGAGACAAGATAAACATAAGGATACAACAAAAATGACACAAAAGGTGATTGATGGAAAGGGTGCATGAGCACCTTGAGGGGAGAAAATGTCGATACAAGGGGTGAAATGAGTCTACACAAACACTAAGGGGATGGACACCAAACTAGGCATAAAACATAATGTGAAATTGTAAGGGTATGTAATTTACAACACTACAAGAGAAAATAAGGGGAACATAAATTGGAAATTAAATAAGAATACAATCCAAAGGAGGAAGGAGAAATATCAAGAACCACCCTTTCTAAGTCTTTGGTACTCCAAGGTACAATCCTTTTTATTTTTTATGTTTTTAAGGGGATAGTCACCATTCTCATTGATACTCTAGAGCTACTCATAATTTCATAGACTCATCATGAAGGATGAGTGGTAAAGAAAAGTACCAAAATGGAAGACTTTGAAGGTTTCAATATGGTGGTCACTAGTTCCTTTTTTATCCAATGCACCAAAATGATAGCTTATTTTAACATTACCCTAGGAGGATTAATATGAAGGATGACTTCTATGTGGTTAGTGTAGGAGATAAATTTGGTTTTGGGTATTTAGCACGGTTGAATTCATTGGGATAAATCATTAAAATTTTCTAAACCATGGAACTAATGTTTCAATTTGAAGGAAATGAAGTGGCAGTTCATGGAATGATAAATAGGGTGTTGAGGATTGTATTTATAAAAATAATGGAGACAATTTGCATTCATGGAAATGTAGATTTGGCAACATAGTGCTTGTTATTCATGAAAAACTCTCCCAAAGGAAAGAAAGCATGCCACATGGATGTACAAGATGCCTTGAACAAGCACAACAATTTTTTCAATTACATTTCTCGAGGGAGACTACCTAATAAAGGATTTGATCATGTTATCATGTTAGAGGAGGGCATGAACCCTATCATTAATATTCCTTATTACCACTCTAGAAGGCATAAGGAGGAGATTGGAAAGGTAACAAATTAACTTTTAGACATGGGGCACAAAAGGCCTAGTTCAATTCATTTTTCCTCTTATGTAGCCTTGTGAAGAATAAGGATGGGACAATGAGGATGTCCATAAATTACAAAGAACTAAATGGGAAAATTATAAAAAATTAGTACCCAATTCCTAGGATCAATAAATTTATACAAGAGATTCATGGAATGGTCTATCTCTGAAAGATAGACCTTAGATCAAGCTACCATAATAACTAAATTTACGAGGAGGATAAACATTGTTAAAAGGCGTAGGAAAAATGAGAGAGGGGGTGAATCAGTTGTCACCAAATTCAAATTCAAAACTTTAAATACTTATTAGCTTCACAACCACACTAATTTGTTATTAAGTATGAACATGAAATGTAGATAACATAAAGTAAAATCAACACAATGAACACCAGATTTTATGTGGAAAACCCAATGAGGGAAGAGCCATGGTGAGGATTAACTCATAATATAAAGAGATAACAAAACCGATTACAAAGGCTCACTGCCCAGAAGAGGACTCACTATCCAGATACAAAGGCTCACTACCTACAGAAAGGACTCACTATTCAATAGGGAGGCTCACTGCCTATTGATATAAAATAAAACAAAAGATCCACCACAACAATTAACACACATCCACAACCTTGATCAAAAGATTGTAGAAACCTTTAGCTCACTTCCTTCAGGAATCTAACACAATGAAGTACTGCTACCTCAACTCACTCTCACACACTCATACTCTTTTAATTTGTGGCTTACTTTGTTACTTTTCAATCATCCTCCAATTCTTCGCAATTCGACTTGCATTTATACCATCTTCAACCTTAGAAAATTTATCCAAGGTCGGTCACATACACCTCATTTCATAAATTCAAATTAGGTCAGCAACTCAAAATTCCCACGGTGGAAAGGAATGAGAGTGGACCAATATAAATGCTTAACCAAGACCAAAAATAATGTCTCAGATCAACCACATGCTTCCTTAATTAAATCAAATTCTTCAAATGAAGTGTAAACACTAGGTCGACCAAACCTAAAGTAAACACAAATGAACATTGATATGCACACTTCCCAACAAGAAGATAGCATGTGGATGATACAAAACACTTCATTATGCATGAGAACACATATTAGGTTCCCTCAAATACATCTACAACAAGTGCAACAATCATTAAACACCGAACACCTTCCATCAGTCCATCCGGACTGTGCAAACACATACAACTCTGAAACTTAACTTTTGGATCACCAAGCCACATGCATCTTTGCTAGAACCAAGAGAACACCATTATAAGACACATTCCAGATCCCCAATATTTGAAATAGAACAGCGGAGGACTGCGAATTAAAAACATTTCTCCCAGTCACAGAAAGCTAACTCTGCTAGAACAGTTCACATACCAGTGAACACAACTTTCACACTTCATCAAACCAGAAGCTACAAATTAGTAGATATCACCATCAGATCATCAAAAACAACCCTTTAGATCCACACAAGGATAGGATCAACACAAGAGAAATGCAAAGCACAAACCGGAGCACATTTTGAACACATTCATAACTTTGACTTCTCTCTTTATTAATTTTCTTAAAAGCACTTGGAAACTCATCAATTTAGCACATTCGCAACATCATAAGGATATCTCCATGTACTCACAACATCTCAATAGTATCTCAACTATACATGCATAATCTACAATATACTGAATTGTGCTAACATCAATGGCAACATTAATGACACCACCACCAAATATGCTCATACTTGCAACAATCTCCCCCTTTGACATTG
Organism: Sequoia sempervirens; assembly: GCA_007258455.2. NCBI lineage: Eukaryota > Viridiplantae > Streptophyta > Pinopsida > Cupressales > Cupressaceae > Sequoia > Sequoia sempervirens. Next base: position 4,468 of record VDFB02012533.1, read on the forward strand.
ATGGCAACACATGATGTGAAAAAAAAAACATCAAAGACAACATCTTGCACAATATTTCAAGAGGACACCTTTTCTTTCTTTTCTTACTATTTTTCACATGACTTTCTCTCCCCCTTTGAAATCAATGGAAACTATCAAAAACTCTAATCACTCCCCCTTAGGAGTGCACCCATTCAACTCATATTGCAACAATGAAAACCTTTTCTACTCCCCTTGTAGAGTAGACCCATTCATCAATCCAAATAAATGAAGAATTTGTGAATTCACTGGATTGATGCACCTTCATGTGCACCTAGTTCGGAGGGCTAGTGACACCCAACCTCTCCCTAAGATACTCAAAAGTATCCTTCAGAAGAGCCTTAGTAAATATATCTGCAATTTGTTCCTTTGTTGTCACATACTCCAACCTGACTTCATTCTCCAACACTCTTTCTCTCAGAAATGATATCTGATAGATATGTGTTTTGTTCTTGAATGCATAACCGGATTCTTTGAAATGTTTATAGCACTTGTGTTGTCACAGAAAATAGGAATAGGCTCATCACATATTACTCCAATGTCTTTCAGAGTTTGCTTCATCCATAAAACCTGTGTGCAGCAGGATGCTACAACAATATATTTTTCTTCTGCAATGGATAAAGAAACCAAGTCTTATTTATTACTCAACCAAGAAACTAATCTTCCACCAAGAAAGAAAGCACCCCCACTAGTATTCTTTTGGTCATCGACACAACCAACCCAATCTACATTGGTATAAGCACTCAAGGTGAAATCAACACCCTTAGGATACCATAAGCCATAATCTGGTGTACCTTTAAGATATCTAAATATCCTCTTTATTGTTGTAACATGTGCCTCTTTAGGATCTGCTTGAAATCTGGAAACTAAACACACTGCATGCATAATATTCGGTTTGGTAGCAATAAGATACAACATCCCACCAATCATAGATTTGTATTTTCTCTGATTAGTTTTAGCAGATTCATCATCTTTACTCAACTTACATCCGATCACCATAGGAGTACTAAACGGTTTGGAATCATCCATTCCAAAATTCTTCAATAGCTCTTTCACATACTTAGATTGTGAAATGAATATCCCCTTATCAATTTGATTTACTTGAAGACCAAGAAAGAAATTCAACTCGCCAATCATGGACATTTCAAATTCTTTTTGCATTTCTTCTACAAATATTTTACACATGCCTTCATTTCCACCAAAGATGATATCATCAACATATACCACCACTATTAACACCTTGTTACCTTGCACTTTGAAGTAAATATTGTTGTCAACAGAGCCTTTGTTGAATCCTTGCTTTGTCAGGTATCTATCCAATCTTGCATACCAAGCGAGCTAGGAGCTTGCTTCAATCCATACAATGCCTTCTTCAACTTACAAACCATATCTGGTTTGTCAACTAACTGAAATCCTTCAAGTTGTTCCATGTATACTTCTTCCTCCAATTCACCATTCAGAAATGTCGACTTGACATCCATCTGATATACTTTGAAATCCTTGTGGGTAGAAAATGCCAAAAAACATTCTAATAGCTTCCATTCTAGCCACATGGGAAAATATTTCTTCAAAGTCTATGCCTTCAACTTGTGAGTATCCCTTGCTTACAAATCTTTCCTTATTTCTTATAACTTCACCATTTTCATTCAACTTATTCCAGAACACCCATTTTGAACCAATTACATTCTTATTCATAGGTCTAGGAACTAATTCCCATGTCTGATTCTTTTCTATTTGTTGCGACTCTTCTTTCATAGCTCTCATCCAACTCTCATCTTTACATGCTTCACTCACAGAGATAGGTTCAGTTTTAGAGAGTAAACACATATTTACCTCACCTGCTACTTTACTTCTTGTCTCCACACCTTCACTCTTATCTCCAATTATCTGTTCCTCTAAATGATTCTTCTGCACATACTTAGGAATCTTAAAAACAAGTTCTGGTTCATTTTATTCTTCTTCTTTAGTTTGTTCTTCTTCATCTTCTTCTTCCTTCTCTGTATTATCTTTAGGTACTTGTCCATAGATAGGATCATCAAGTTCAACTTCACTTATCTCAATAGGTTTGTGCATGTCTTCATCTACTTCCACATTAGCACTTTCAACAATCTTCCTCAATCTTTTATTGAAGCGTCTATATGCTTTGTTGGTAGTAGAGTACCCAAGAAAAATTCTTTCATCACATCTAGCATCAAACTTCCCAATATTTTCATCATCTCTTTTAATGTAACATCTACTTCCAAATACCTTGAAGTACTTCACAGTAGGAGTCTTACTAGTCCATGACTCAAAAGGAGTCTTTGTGTTGTTGCCTCTAATTTGAACTCTATTAAGAACATAAACAACAATGTGTATTTCCTCTCTCTAGTACACATCCGGTATATTTGATTCTTTCATCATGGTTCTTGCAACTTCCTATACCATCTAGTTTCTCCTTTCAACTACCCCATTTTGTTGAGGGGTTCTCAGAGCAGTATTCTGTCTTTTTATGCCATGTTCACAAAATGTATTAAACTCACCAAAAGTGAATTTTCCACCTCTACCAAATCTCAAACATTTTATTCTCAAATTCACTTCATTTTCCACTCTTTCTTTGAACACTTTAAACCTATCCAGATTCCGAGTCTTCTCTCTAAGAAAAGCAACCCATGTCATTCAAGAATAATCATCAATAAGGAGCATGAAATACTTGTCACCATTCAAACTTCCTATTCTAGTCAGACCACAAAGGTCAATATGAATTAACTCTAGCATTCTGGTAGTAGATTTCTCTTTTCCCTTAAAGTTGCATCTTGTTTGTTTCCCTAACTGACAACTTCTGCAAACAATATTACCAGGCTTTGTGATTCTAGGTAGACCTCGCACAACATCTCTTGAACTAATTCTGACTATATTATCAAAGTTTACATGTCCCATTCTCCGGTGCCATAACCAACTTTCATTGATTTGAGATACTAGGCACTAACCATCCACACTTTAAGTTGATAGATGTTTCCATGAGTTCTTCCAGAAGCAACCATATCTTCAGATCTTTCTCTAATCTCGCAGGTATTATTCTGAAACAAAAGTTTAAAACCTTTGCTACACATCTGTCCAACACTCAAAAGGTAATGCCTTAAACCCTTTACATAATATACATCATCAGTGTTGTGTATTCCATCAAAACTAATTGTACATTTTCTAATAATTTTTGCTCCTAAATCATCACCAAACATGACCAAGCCTCTATCATACTTTTCAAGTTTAGTAAACTTACTTTTATCACCGGTCATGTGATTAGAACATCCACTATCAATCACCTAGTAATCAAGTCATCCTACTTAGCATGAAAGGTTGTGACCACAATACCTTCCATCCCATTCTTCTTTTCTTCTAAAACATTCTTCCTTGCACATTTTCTAGGGTTAGTAGACACAGATTTATTCTCCAAAGCTAAAAATAAGCATTCACTAGATCATCACCCTCATAATCAGATTCATCATCAGAGATTTCGACTTCTTCTTTAACATAATACAACATCTTATATTCCTTATCCTTTCTATCTTTATCTTTATAATTTGTGTTCTTCTTATGTATAACTCTCTTCGGACATCTTGAAGCATAATGACCAATATTACCACAACTGAAACATTTAAAGGGCAGCATACCTTTATACTTACCGATACCTTTCTTCAACTTTCTAGTGAAATTCGATTCCAACTCATTAGAACCATCACTATCTGGATCATCTTCAATCTTCATTTCCTTAAATTTTGTTTTTGTCTTTTCCTCTTTCTTTCCAAACTTTCTCATCTCAAATGTTGTTAAGGTGTCAAATAACTGTTCTTTAGTATACTTCTTAGGATCATACATCTCTTCAATAACTAAGATCTTATCACTATAGAAATATGGTAGGGTGATCAGGATCTTCTCAATTATATCTTCATCGGTCAAGTTTCCCCCTTGATTCCTAACTTTGTTTGTTGTAAGTTCAACCCTCTAGAAATAACTTGTAAAGTCTTCACCTTCCACTTTCAAATTCTCATATTTGTGCTTTGTCGCTAGCTTCTTTGTCAACTTTACTCTTTCATTTCCTTCATACAATTCTTCCAACTTCTTCCAGACTTCATGAGTAGTTCCTAAAGGAAGAACCTTAGTTCGCTCAGTTTTAGATAAAGCACTGAAAATAGCATACCTCGCCTTCTCATTCTCCTCATAAGCAGAAATCTCATCTGCAGTAGTAAGACCACCCATCGGGAATATATACTTTGTCTCAACAACCTTCTAGGTCTTTAAACCAAGAAATATAATATATTATCTCATTTGTGCTTTACAGCCGTTGTAATCATATCCATCAAACATAGGGATCACCAACTTATGCGCCATCAGATCTTCCTTAAGCGGTTAAGCTCTACACCAAGGAACCAAAGCTTTGATTCCAATTGTTAAAAGGCGTAGGACAACTGAGAGGGGGGGTGAATCAGTTGTCACAAAATTCAAATTCAAAACTTTAAATACTTATTAGCTTCACAACCACACTGTTATGTTATTAGGTATGAACATGAAATGTAGATAACATAAAGTAAAATCAACACAATGAACACCAAATTTTACATGGAAAACCCAATGAGGGAAAAACCACAGTGAGGATTAACTCACAATATAAAGAGATAGAAAAACCGGTTACAAAGGCTCAATGCTAAGGGCTCACATCCCAGAAGAGGACTCACTATCCAAATACAAAGACTTAGTGCCTACAAAAAGGACTCACTATCCAATAGGGAGGCTCACTACCTACTAAAACAATAGAAAACAAAAGATCCACCACAACAATTAACACACATCCGTAGCCTTGATTAGAAGATTGCAGAAACCTTTAGCTCACTGCCTTTAGGAATCTAACACAATGAAGTACTACTGCCTCAACTCACTTTCGCACACTTCTACTCTTTTAATTTGTGGCTTTGTTACTTTAACATCATCCTCCAATTCTTCACAATTCAACTTGCATTTATACCATCTTCAACCTTAGAAATTCTCTCTAAGGTCGTCCACATACGCCTCATTTCATAAATTCAAATTAGGTCAACAACTCAACATTCCCACAGTGGAAAGGAATGAGAGTGGACCAATATAAATGCTTAACCAAGACCAAAAATAATGTCTCAAATCAACCACATGCTTCCTTAATTAAATTTAATTCTTCAAATGAAGTGTAAACACTAGGTCGGCCAAACCTAATGAAAACAAAAATGAACATTGATGTACATGCTTCCCAACAAGAAGATAGCACGTAGATGACACAAAACACTTCATTATGCACGGGAACACATCTTAGGTTCCTTCAAATACATCTGCAACAAGTGCAACAATCTTCAAACACTGAACACCTTCCATCAATCCATCCAGACTGTGCAAACACATACAACAACTCTGAAATTTGACTTTTGGATCATCAAGCCACACGCATCTTTTCCAAAACCAAGAGAACACCATTATAAAACACATTCCAAATCTGCAAGATCTGAAATAGAACATCGAACGACTGCAGAGCAGAAACATTTCTCCTAGTCACAGAAAGCTAACTCTATCAAAATGATTCACATACCGGTGAATACAACTTTCACACTTCATCAAACCAAAAGCTACAAATCAGTAGATATCACCATTAGATCATCAAAAACAACCCTTCAGGTTCGTACAAGCATAAGATCAACACAGGAGAAACGTGGAGCACATACCAGAGCACATTCTGAACACATTCATAACTTCAACTTCTCTCTTTATTAATTTTCTCAAAAGCACTTGGAAACTCATCAATTCAACACATCTGTAACATCATAAGGATAGCTCCATGTACTCACAACATCTCAACAGTATCTCAACTATACATGCACAGTCTGCAATATACTGAACTATGTTGACATCAATGGCGACATTAATGACAACACCACCAAATATGCTCATACTTGCAACAAACACAAGATGGAATTCTAATGCCACTATGGGAACTATGAACTTTTAGTCATGTCATTTGGTGTGACAAATACCCTTGCAATCTTTCATTCATGCATGAAGTAGATGTTTATCAAATAGTTAAGGAAGTTTTTCCTTTCTTTCTTTGACTAAATTCTTATTTAAATAAAAAAAGTTGGGAGGAGCACTTAAGGAACATTGACGAGGTTTTAGGAATTCTAGAGGAATAAACTCTTTTTTTGAAAGATTCTAAATGCAAGTTTGTAACAAAAAGAATACTTGGGGCACATCATCATAAAAAGAGACTATGGGTGGATATAGAGAAGATCAAATCTATTTTAGATTGGCCTCCCCCAAAGACTTTGATAGAGCTGCTAGGATTATTTGGAATTTATAGTTACTATCAGATATTCATGAATGGATTCTCTCAATTGGTTGCCCACTTAATAGATCTAACAAATAAAGGATTTTCACATGGAGTGAGACAACACAATGATCTATTGAAAAATGAAAGAGGTAATGATCTTGTGTCCCATGCTAGTTATTCCTAATTTTTTCCTTCCTTTTTTATTTGATTATGATGTATCAAGAGAAGGAATTGGGGTAGTGCTTATGTAGAATAAGAATCCAATTGTATTCAAGAAGTCATAAATTTAATAAAGTGGAAATATGACTCTCTAAATATGATAAGGAGATGCTAGCCATTATGCATGTGTTGACCAATTTTAGGTAATAGCTGGTTGGTAGCCAATTTATAGTCAACATAGATCACAATATCAAGCATAATGTTGGTAGCCAATATATTGATGCATTATCTTGGAAGCCAACATTATCCTTGATGTCTCACATTTTTTTCTAATTGGAATACAAATATCATAAAATAATATGATAATAATTTTTTTGCAACTAATATTTTAGAAGGTGAGTTATTGGATGACATGTATACTATGTCTAATGAAGTCATCATCTATAAGGAAATAATTTATTTGGTGCTAAAACCAAGAATGAAGGGAAGGATTTTGAGAGAAAATAATGATACTCCCTTGGTGGGTTACCTTTTATACTTTAAGCCCTATCAGTAGATCAAGGGGAGGTTCACTTGGAACAGACTCAAGGATGATGTTCTTAGGAACATTATAGAATGTGTATTTTTCTACTAGAATAAAAGAGAGCGAATATAATCAAGAAGTCTCTTGTTGCCTTTACCTATTTTGTAGACAAGTGGAAAATTATTTTGATGGATTTCATCATTGGACTTCCTAAAAGGTAAGGATTGCATTTATGTGGTTTTGGACAGGCTCATGAAGTATGCACACTTCTTTGAAAATTCTTTAGATTTTAAGGCATCGTAATTTGTTGACTTGTTCTTCAAGGAATTGTTTAGGATTCATGGACTCCATAAGAATATCATGAGTGACATAGATAGTTCTTGATATTATTTTGGAGAGAGCTCTTTATTTTTGTAGGAATCAAGAACACACCCAACACTAGCTACCACCCCCAAAAAATGGTCAAATTGAAACTATGAATAAATGGGTGGAAGACTATTTGAGGAATTATATAGCTAGTCATCAAAAGGCATGGATAAAATAGCTCCATCTAGGGGACCATTATTATAAAGCTACTTATCACATGTTTAGTAGGATGACACCCTTCATGGCCTTTTACAGGTATTCAAACCTAAAGTTGTGTTGATCTTTTTTTATAGTAGGGTCTTGGGAGTGAGTGATTTGAAGTAAAGCCATTGAGAAATCTTGAATTCACTTAAAGATAATATTCAATAGGTGCAAAGTTAACAAGAATATGTATAGACCATCATTCATTAGAAAGAGAATTTGAAGTTAGAGATAAGGTTTTTGTGAGGTTGCAAACATATAATAAATCCTCCCTAAAGGTAAATGGATTATAAAAACTCAAGAATTATTTTTACATACCTTACAAAATTGTGAGGAGGATTGGTGAAGTTGCATATGAATTGGATATACTTGAGAAATTAAGATTCATAATATGATCCATGTGCCTTAAATCTCAAAAGGACACTTGGAAAACATTTGTACCTTCAACAAAGTTGCCCCTGTTAGATTAGAAGGGCAATGTAATTTTGGATATTGATGTAATTATGGATGTAAGAAAAAGTATGTTGAAAGGTAGAGACATGATCAAGTACTTGGTTTGATTGAAGAATATTCTTGTAGAGGGTGCAAATTGGGAAGGACCACTAATTTTGGAGAATCCAAATTTGAAATTGCTCGAGGGAAAACAATTTTGAGTGGGGTAAAATTGTCATGTTCCCTTTTTCTAACAATTAATTTAATGGACCAAAATGCCTATTTACTATTTCTCACATCTTCCCTAGTCTGATTTTGTGTGTATTCTTCCTCTTCTCCCCTTTGTGTCTATAAAAGGTCCTTGAAGTCCCTAAGTTCGGATGCATGTCCAACCTTCTAAGTGTGTGTTAGTCACTTCCTAGTGTTGACATCTTTTTTTTTTTTTAAAGGAGATATTTATTTAGTTGAGGTAAAAAAGTTAGGTAAAATCTCACAATTTTTTTTAAAACAAAAAGATTTTTAAAAGGTAACATGAAAGCTTGTAATGAAAATTTTAAGCAAAGTAGAAAAATGAAAAATTTCGACTAAGTCATTTAGGCGCCAAGAAGAGGAGTTTCATTTTCCTTGAACCACGTAGCAAAGAAGCATTCTTGGGTTTCTTGGTGGCGTGGAAGGAGTCTTCTACAGAGGTTTTAGTTTTTCACCCAAATTGCAAGTTAGAGCAGAGACCAAGTCCAATGGATGGAAACGTTGCAGAAGTGTTAGAAGCTTTCATGTCACATTGTAGAGATTCCAGGAGTTCGTTTGAATTGTAATCCACATTACAACTTGCTTCTTGAGATACTAATCACATTGCAAGGGCATTAAAGGCTTTACTGGAGCTATTTACTTCACCCACATATCAAGCTCTTCATTTTATCTTCAGACATTGATAGGTACACCAAATGAGTCTCAAGATCCCCGCATATTAGCTTACATCTTAATGAGAATGTGGGCAGGCCTATCATTTTGAAGCCCCGTGTATTATCATCATTGTCATGAAGGATGCCATAGTTTTCATGTAGTATATATTTCTAGTGGTGACTTTCTATTGTTTTTTTATGGAAAATAGCATATACTACAGTTTTCATGGGTATTCCATAGTGAAAGAGCAGTTTGATAGTGTACTGCCTTTTTCTAATGCTTCATTATTAAGTACCAAATGATGAATCCAAGGCATGTAAGACCATAAGGAGTGTTCAAATTCCTTTCCTAAGACCCTGTTAAGTGTCAATATGACTATAAAAACTAGTAAAGCCCTTGTCAATGCCAACTGTTATGTGATTGTCCTAAAAAGTGAAGGTGTGCCCTGGTAAGTGTTATCAGATGTTTAAATGTTTGAGGCCTTACCCAAGCCTTATATATATATATGTGTGTGTGTGTGTGTGTGAATGAAACACTATGGTACCCTATATTTTTGCTAAGATATCAACAAGGTTGGGACACTATAATATTATTCCTTTGTCCAAGATGAGCAAGCTGAGATCTCTAAGACAAAGAAGTGATTGTTCAAGTTTCCCATAAGCATGATGACCAGTGGCAAGATATTTTTGAGCTTGGTGTAGACTAAAAATAGAATAAAACAGTGAGATGACCTATGGATGGATGTGATAACAATGAGGTTTCAAGGGTAACTAACATTGTGTGAGAAGTCTTCCGTGAGCATAGAATCCCTCGTGACAGAGGTATACTACAACAGAGTTCCATAAAATGTGAGCCTTCAATGGTATATGACAGTCATGTGTGACAATAGGTGAGAGTTTATGGTATTGGAGGGTTCTCTAAGCTTGATTATTGAAGCCTTTATAAGTACCCCATATTGAGCATTGCCTTTTTTTGAAAACTCTTCAACTAGTGCCAATGCCCTATTGATCTTTACTAAATTTAATATTGTAAGTGGTGTCTTGGCTCTTCTATCACATATAATTTAAAATTTTCCTTTGACTTCCATGCATTCCTCAAACAACTATGATCTTCCCTTTTTTTGGATAAGTGTCTTTCCTTTATGCATCCTTTCATGAGCTTGTCTTTTACAATGGATTAAAAATCTTATGTGGCAAAACTCATGGAGGTGACGATTGATGTTAAAGGGTAGATGTTAAAGTGAAGTCCACAGTACAGTCACAAAGTGGACAGTCAAGAGAATGATGCATAATGTGAAGACTCTAATGTTGTAGTCATCAAATGAAGAGAAGATTAAAAGTTGGCAAGAAAGCAGTCCTCATGCAAAGAAAATCAATAATGAATATAATAACTAGCAATATTTTGTCTACAGTGCAAAGGAAAAGTAATGGTTCATTGATTACAAATGACAGTGATAATGCAATGAGAGTTATAAGGCAGTGAGAGCTAATGGACAGTTATAATGAGAGGAATATTAAAACATGACAGTCCATGCAAGAGAGCAAGTAGCTGGCACAATGACCATGATGTGACAGAGGGAAGCTAAATAGTTTTATGGGAAAAAATGAGCAAACCTGTGGGAAGATATCACAGTTAAAGGGGTAGATATCAGAGTTAAAAGGGGCAGATATTATTGTTAAAGGGGCATATATCATAATTTTTGTGAAGGCATAATAGCATGGGATAGAAAAAAAGTGAAGAAGACAATGATAATGGATGAAGTTAGTTATTTTTGCATTGCAGTCAATACTTCAATGAGAATTGGCAAGTTTCAATACCATATGAAGATGCCAAAACATATGACAGTGTTAGAATTCATATACCATGACAATAGACAAAGCAATAAACAGTCCTCTTTGTCATTTTCTCATCTAGCTTACCTCTCATTCAAGAATCCTTGTATCAGTCCAACATAGAGATAGTGTTTGATTAGAAAGGGGTTGTCATGACATTGTAAAATAATTAGATAGACTTACACAAAAGAAAGTTCCTTCTGAAGAGAAAGAAGAGATATCACAAAATGAATATAAGTGAAAGATCAATGCCTAGAACTCTGATCTAGAGCACTCAAAAGCTCAAGTTGCTCTAGTTAAAGACAATGAGAAACTCTCTGCCATGAATATGAGACAAGGCCTCAAATACCATCAAGGAGAAGGAGAACTTTGTGTTATTAAAGTGATCACAGTCATGGTCTGAGACAATGTAAAAGATGACAGTAGTGAGTGCATAGAGGACAGTAGGATAACAAGAAAGTTTCAAAGAAGTATGGGTAGATCGAAATAGGACAATACAAAGCAAAGTTATATGATAAAACACTCCAAATGCACAGTCAAATGACCCTAATGGGATAGTCCTTGTTTGGATTAATAACAAGTGATATGTCTTGTAAGTAAAAAATCAAAGTTAAGTTACCATGTATAATAAAAAGGTCATAGAGGACAGTGGACAGATTGACAGGTTGCCACTGTACAGTTGAATAATTTGAGCTTAAAAGGATAGTTGTAGATGAAGTCAAAAAGATTTTTGAAGTCATATCAATATAGAGGAAATAACTATAAGAAAGAGATTATTAGGCTTCTAAATCTTGAAAAGGGGCTAAAAACATTGAAATGATTGCTGACGGAGCCTAGAGTTGAATGAGCTCATAAGAGTTGTTAACCTCCCAAGGGTCATGACTTGTTGCTTTATTATTAAGATTTGTTGATAGACTAGACCAGAGTGTTTCAAGCCTTAGACATTACTTCCAAAATGTACAATAAAGACTCTATACCTTTGCATGAGCTCTTGCACAAAAGATAGTTAGGGGCAGGTTTGAGACAATAAGAGGACAATAGTTTTGAACAATGGACAGAGATGGAAGATGTAAGAGAAAGTAAAGGGTAGTCAGGAATGCATGACAGACATGGAGTTTCCGATATGATAGTCCTTCAAGCCAAAATGGACAGTCACAAAACGGTAAAATCTAATAGAATATAAGAACATAAGAACATAAGAACCACATTGAAAATATAAAGCAATGAGAAGAATTGGAAAGAGAGTTCAAAAACATCGAATCTATACTGAGGTTATGATAGTTGAGGATCAAGGAGGACAATCTTTTTCATGTGTATAGTTAAGAAACCTAATATCAAATGATAGGTAGAATACAAACCTTGAAGAACAAAGAATGGTAGAAATCCTTGTTGAAGTTTTGTTTAATAATTCAAACCCTCAATAACCCTGTGTATTGTGATATTCCATGTTATCCTATTCAAGAATGGGTTATATTGAAGATCCTAATTCATACTAGAAGGCACTCAAGCTCAGGAGGGTAGTCAAAATTGGTAGGGAAGTTGTGACAGTGCCAAAATATGACTGTAACCACGACAAAGAATGAAGTGATATATGGCAAAGGGAGCTATAAGGGTAGTGTTCAAGAAAATTCAATACATCTCAAAATATACAGCTGACCAACCATGAATAGGTCATGAAACTTGAAATAAGTTTATAGCCAAAGACCTAAAAAAGGGATGACAGTACCTATGTATCAACTAGAGATATGAGGATGAGGGATGCATAATGGTCCAATGGATAAACATGTATCAATTAATAGCCCTAAAAGTTCTCCTACGCCATCTTAAGGGATTTAATCATCTTCAAGTCACTCTTTTACATGTCCTATCATCATGCAAGGGGCAGCCGAGGCAGTTTGGAGGTAGTTAGAGGTGGATGTCAATTACAAAATAATTTATGACAGATTGGAGTATTAGAGAGCAGTTAGAGGGAATACAAGGACATTTTCAGATATCTAAGGAAGATTTGAATCAGTCTAAAGCCTTTGCAAGAATCTAGAAGCTAAAAGTCATCTCTTTCTTCCTCAATGCCTAGCTAGCGCTACACGTTAAGGTCAACATTGAAGACTCCTCATGGTAGGCGCCCAAGGAGAATTTTGACCTGTTCAAACAATTGTGACACATGTCACATGTTCATTGTAACTAGATACTAGGAGTTAGGAAAGATTTGTGTGTTAAAAGACATGCCTAGTTTCCTTTTTAGTTTAGTTCTTGCATTTTGGAAAAAAAGTATTGTAACTGAAAAAAAGTTCTTTCTACTCACACTGTGCATTGTAACTCAGATTTTCAGTCTTGAGACTAAAAATAAACATTGTAATACTCTATTTTCAAGCATTTTCAATTAGAACAAGTCATCTTTCATATCATGTACCACTGCAAAACACATTTTATCAATAAAATTTAGAATTTTGGTCTTCAAAAGTTTTGTTTTTGTTGTGTGTGTGAGGTAATTGATATCATTTTCTATGATTTTTATATGTAAATCCTTGGATGAATGTCTTATTTTCAACACCTTCAAACAAACAAAAAAGCATATATTATGTAGTTTATTGCTTGTGTCACCATGCAAATAGATGTTAGCTATGAAGAACACCACATTTTCTTCTTTCTAAAATTGTCAAAACATAGACCTTTCAATAAAATATTGATACATAGATATGTCAAACACTAGGGTTATGCACAAAAATCTAAGTTATTGAATATTTGTGTGAGAAAACCAATAGTCAAAAAATCTGAACAAACATTTTGGTGCATCACCCTCATAGTTAGATTCATTTCATGTTATCTTTTATCTTGTTTCCTCAGTAGCAACATTAGCCTAGGTTAGAATAGGTGAGTACCAAGAGAACCAACCCTTTCTGGAGGTTCATCTTCATCATAAGTTACCCACAACTTGAAGATGATCCCATGTTTCACAAGGTAGTTGAGTTCTACACTCAACAAGGGTGCACACTTTAGTGACAACACCTAGTATGTCTTTTACTCTAAACTCCACCTTTTACTCTATTCCTATGAATTCTTTTAGCTTACCCTTACCTAGGTACCTAGTATTCCTTACACCCAAACTCTCATCCCTATTAACGTATTAGGCTTCCCCATTCAGCCATACCTTTTGTCCATTCCTCACTATTGTTTCCTCTTCCATCGGGACTTTAGAGTTCTCCATCCTATCATCCCTTTCGTCCTAACCACACTTCTTCCTAAACCTTTTTCTAAAGAGTTTGAGCTCCTCTCACCAATAAGCTTTACCTATGAGCCTTGATCCCTAACTTGTGGTATGAGTCTTGGGGTATCCTTAACACCCAAAACATTGACACTTGTCATTTTCACTATTCACTTCACCCACCTCCACACATGAGATAGAGTTTCATTAATGTACAAATTTAATGTTACAACTTCCAAAAAGGGTTCCCTTCTATCTAGAAACATTATTTAATTTTTAGGGCACAGATCCATGTGTACCTTCAGTACTAGAAATATGTGATGTCCCCTTGTAGAATTATGATAGCTTTTGCCTTTAATCTTCTAAATCAAGATTTCCAAAAATTGCCTAGGACCAATGATTTAAAATGGAATACTCTAAGAGCAATTTTTAATGCTACTTCACTCGATTACTAGACTTAAATATTTATTGATGATAACTGATATGTAAATAAGAATAAGTAATTGGCTTTATAATTTATGACATATATAGTCTGTAAATATGTTTATTTAAAGATGCAGATGAGACACCAGAAACTGGATGCTATTTCTGAAATTCTCTCACTAATCCCATGCATATGCAGGCTGGCCAATTGGTGCCTATCTTGTTCGTTGTCTTTGTTATTTATATCCTTTAAATCATGCGAATTACTGATGGTTGGGTGTCTAATTTCTTCTAGTGAATGTTCATCCTGGGTCGATGATCTATGGCTCCTAAGGAGCGACTTGATCTGTTGTGATTAGAATGTACTAATTCTTCAGATTCATTCGATGCCTTTCAGTTTTGAAAAATACCCACGATGGGGCAGATAGTCATGTCTTTTCATAGGAGACATGTCTCTTAATTAATTACTTAACCACTTGTAATCTCCTCATTAAGGATAAATAATTTAGATTAATATTATCCTTTTTTTCCCTTAGTCGTTGATTCCCTTGTGTATTATGAGTAGTTCGATTCTTTATATTTTCCTTCTGCTGTTGTTACTGAAGGACGATTTGTCTGATTGTCATGGTGTAACTCTGGTTACTTAAGAATTCATAATGGTCTCTTATGCAAGATCGCAGGTTTTAACATCAGATTTATTTTGCTCTAAGTGTGGGTCTATGACAGTCACCCCTCCCTAAAAATGCTTGCCCACAAGCATTCATAGATTATGATGTTGGAGGATTTGGTCGTTCTCCCATGTAGAATCTTCTATAGGCAATCCTTTCCATTGGATTAGGTACTCTTTAATGATCCTATTTCTCAACCTTCTCTCTTTTATATGTTATCTTGTCAGGAGTCAAAACCAACTTCTCTTCTTCATTTAAGGCTGGAAGTTCAGTGGAGGGCGTAATTTGATGTCCCAACGCCTTCTTGAGGCATGATACATGGAATACGTTATGTATTCTACTATTTTTTGGAAGTTCCAATTCATAGGCCACCTCTCCTATTCCTTTTACCACCTTATAAGGTCTATAGAATCAGGGTTTTAATTTTTTGGCACCACTCCTCTTCAAGGATGACTGTCGGTATGGTTGTAGGCAGAGGTAGACCAAATCGCCAGCCTCAAATCTTATCTCAACCCTGTGCTTGTCCATGTAGATCTTATGTTGGATTTGGGCATGGTGTAAATTATCCTTAAGGGATTTAAGGATATCTTGGCATTCTTGGACCCATTCTTTGGCCTTGGGTGCCTTACTTTCTCCAAAGGCCAAGTCTACGAAGGATGTTACATCGTACCCATATAATGGTTTGAAAGGTGTCATCCAGATTGACATGTGGTAAGTGGTATTGTAGCAATATTCTCCCAAATGGAGCCACTTAATTCATGCCTTTTGTTGTCCTCCCACATAGTTACACAAGTTACTTCAACCCATTTATTCACAATTTCATTTTTCCCATCGGATTGTGGGTGATAGCTAGTACTTGGGGTCAATTTTTCACAAATTGAAGGACATCATCCTTAAGGCCTTTCCAAGTGGACCTTTCCCTGACTTGTTTGTAAGTCTTAAAATACCCTGGGTGTTCTGCTAATGGGGTCTCATGAATGGTCCTTAAGATTTTCTCCTTAAGTTTTGGTTCTGGTACTAAGTAGACTTGATTCTTGTAATAAATTATGTTATCTACTACCTTATATTGATCATCTTGTACTTCTCCCTCCAATAATTTTCTTGCAAAAGTATTCTTCACATACTCTACTAGTAATTGTGCCTTCCAATCTGTGGAGATTTCGAACAATAAGCAAATAGAAGGTTTTCGGGATAGAGCATCGACCACTACATTTCTTTTCCCCTTAATGTACTCAATATCAAAGTCATAAGCTTTTGCTGACCCATTTTTGTTGTCATTCATTGAGATCCTTTTGCTCCAAGAAAAACTTCAAGTTGTTGTGGTTCATTCTCACAACAAATTTCCCACCAACCGAGTATTGCCAAAATTTAGCTTATTCATGCATTATAGGAAGCATTTCTTTGCCATACGTAGAATATAGCCTTTCATTATCCTTCAACTTTCTACTTCCAAAGGAAATAGGGTGTCCATTTTGCATTAAGACTGCACAAATCCCTTCTCCTGATGCATCACACTCTAGCACAAAGGGTTGGTTAAAATAAGGTAGGGCAAGGATTGGGCAACTACTCATGCTCTCCTTCAACTTATCAAACACTTGTTGTGGATTATCAGACCATTGGAATGCTCCTTTTTTTGTGAGGCTTTTCAAGTGGACCCCAAGTTGGGAAAACCCTTTTACAAATCTCCTATAATAGCTACATAGCCCATAGAAGCCATGTAATTTGGTGAGGGTTTTTGGTGGGGGCCAGTCTAGGATGGCTTGGATCTTTTCTTGATGTACTTGTACTCCCTTGGCACTAATAATGTGCCATAAGTATAGGATTTCAGTCATACCGAATTCACACTTAGAGGCTTTGGCATATAACAACTCCGCTTCCATGATCCCCAAGACTTTGTCCAAGTGCTTCAAGTGATCTTCCAACGTCTTGCTATAAATGAGTATGTCATCAAAGAATGCTAGCAAGAACTTTCATAACTACCTCCTAAATATGTGGTTCATGCAAGATTGAAAAATAGCAAGTGCATTGATTAAGCCAAAGGGCATAACCAAAAATTCATGTAGTGACCATAGTGGCAATGAAAAGTCATCTTAAATGCACATCCTCCTCTCACTCTTATTTGGTGGTACCCTGAATGCAAGTCAATCTTGGAAAAATATACGAAACCATGAAGCTCATCCATCAATTCATCAATCCTGGGTATGGGGTAGTGATTCTTGATTATCTTCTTATTGAGTGCTCTATAGTTAATGCACATTCATAAGATTCCATCCTTTTTTTTTACTAGCACTATGGAAGATGTGAATGGACTAGAACTAGGTCTTATATGACCCATTTTGAGTATCTCCTTGATGCATTTTTCTATTTCATCCTTGAATCTTTTGGGATGCCTATATGGTGTACTGATAACTAGCTTGGCACTTTCTTCCAATTCAATAGTGTGTTTGAATCCTCTATGAGGGGATTTCCCTGGTGGTATATCCCCAAAAATAAGACTATGTTTGTCCAAGATGGGTTGTAAATCATCATGGTGATGCTTAGGTTTCATGCTTGATGATTTGGAAAGAATAAGACATTAGGGAGCCCAAACTATATCTTTATGCCTAAATATATACTTTCCATCTTCTTGGCTGAAACAACTCGAGGGGCTCCATCAAATAGTCCCTTGAATACCACCTTCTTACCGTCATCTTTGAATTTAAATTCCATGGTTTGAAAATTTTGTGAATACTTGCCAATGGACATCATCTATTGAATTCCCAGTATTGCATTTGTCTCACCCAATTCTACAATATAAAATTCATTAGTGACGATGTAGTCACCAATTGTAAACTTCAATTTTAGTACCTTAGTTGAACAAGATATTTTGTAGCCATCTACTACCATCACATTAAATCCTTCATGCACAACTATTGAGAGACCTCTCTTGGCTACCAATGTTGAATCAATAAGGTTGTGAGTAGCTCCGCTGTCGATCAATACCGTTATCTTTTACCCTTGCAATACCCCACGAATTCTAAAGGAAATGAATCTTGGGGTTCTCGTCATGATGGCAATCATACCATCTTTCTTCCCTTTAGGTGTAGGTTCTTCCACTTTTGGTGGGTCTTCTTCTACTTCATTTTTCTTACTAACATCAGATTTATCCTCTTCCTCATTGTCAGGTATGACTTCTATGTAATGGACCTTTCCTTTCCCTAGACATCTATGTCCCAGTACCCAAGGTTATAACAAAGTTTCTTTCTTCTTAACTTCGCCCTAGTTTCTTCATCCATCCTCTTTCTTGGCCACTCCCTTGAGATAGGTGGCTTTGGTTTGTCCCTTTGGAAAGATGACCCTTTAGATGTAATCTTGTTCTTTGTAGCACTAGAGTCCATATCTCTAGCCTTTTTAATGGCTTCTTGAAGCGTATTAGGGTTGAGGCCTTGACCAACCCCTTAAAGAATCCATTAGGCCATCCATGAATATGGAAAACCAATGTTTTTTCGAATATGTCAATGACCAATACCGAAAGCCTTTGAAAGTCCACAATATATTCGTCAATGTGCCCATCTTGCTTTAATTGTGCCAGCTCCTTGAAGTGGAGCTCAGGGTCCTTGTTGTCAAACTGCTCTATGAGCTTCTCAGTGAAATCACATATGAAGTGATTTTATCATGGCCTAAAGTAACCATGCCATGGTACCACCATTCATGCGCCACCTCATCCAAATGTAAGACATCATACTTGATTGCTTCATCCTCTGGCATGAGATTGAGTTGGAACTACGTGTCCACATTTTGGACCTATGATCATGCAATGATCTTTCCAAAACCATCAAATTATGGTAAGCTAAGCTTACCAATTTTCCTCCTTAGGTCATTATGATGATCTCTATTTCCTCTATTTGGTAGATGTCTCATTCTTATGTCCATATAGTCCTTTAAGGACATATGTGTTTGTAATCCTCCGTCTAACCAATCTTGGCAAAATTGTTCTTGTACTTCTACCAATGTTGGAACATTGCCTATTGGTAGATCAACCCTAGGTGGGAAGGTAGGTATCATAGGCCTAGAATTATTCATAGGGACATATGACGACTTGGGGTTCTATTATTGCTTGAACTTTCTTCACTTCACCCACTATTGCCAACTTGATTGTTCTTGTGTGTGGTCAACATGATTTGTGTTAATGAGTCAATCATTTGTGATATCTATTCTTGGGTAGCCATAATATTCTGTACAGTCGTTGAATTCCATATTATTGTCTCTTTGTTTGTTAGACTCAAGAGTATTGTGGATGCCTAAGATGTTGGAGGTTGTTCTTTCTTCAGGAGCTCGGGCAAGTTCCCACTGTTTCTTTATCTCTCTATTGTAGTATCTCCTTTCTCTTTCACTCATCCACCTTCACAAGTTGGTAGATTTGACCAGCTCTAATACCACTTGTGATGTCCCCTTCTAGAATTATAATAGCTTTTTCCTTTAATCTTCTAAATCAAGATTTCCAAAAATTGCCTAGGACCAATGATTTAAAATGGAATACTCTAAGAGCAATTTTTAATGCTACTTCACTCGATTACTAGACTTATATTTATTGATGATAATTGAAGATATGTAAATAAGAATAAGTAATTAGATCTTCTATAATTTATGACATATATAGTCTGTAATTATGTTTATTTAAAGATGTAGATGAGACACCATAAACTGGATGCTATTTCTGAAATTCTCTTACTAATTACATGCATATGCAGGTTGGCCAATTGGTGCCTATCTTGTTCGCTGTCTCTGTTATACATATCCTTTGAATCATGCAAATTACTAATGGCTGGGTGTCTGATTTCTTCTAGTGAATGTTCAGCCTGGGTCGATGATCAATGGCTCCCTAGGAGCGACTTAATCTACTGTGATTAGAATGTATTAATTATTCAGATTCATTGGATGCCTTTCAGTTTTGAATTTTTTTCCTTTAAATACCCACAATGAGGCAGATAGTCATGTCTTTTCATCGGAGACATGCCTCTTAATTAATTACTTAACCACTTGTAATCTCCCCATTAAGGATAATTAATTTAGATTAATATTATCTTTTTTTTTCCTTAGTCGTTGATTCCCTTGTGTATTAATTTTTTTTTCTTTATATCTTCCTTCTGTCGCTGTTATTGAAGGATGATTTGTATGATTGTCATGATTTCATGTTTGATTCTTAAACTCTGGTTACTTAAGGCTTCACAATGGTCTCTTATGCAAGATCACAGGTTTTAACATCAAATTTATTTTGCTTTAAGGGCAGGTCTATGACAAAATAGATAAAATGGTCTTTTTTATCATTAATGTGGTGGTTAGGGATTTAAAAATCATGAAAACCTACATCATTATTGTAGAAGATATTTGTAGGTTGTAATAATCCCTTCCCCATTCCTTTCAAGTATATCCTTGCATGTGAGCAGAATTTTGAATGTAATCCAAGGGAAAATGATGTCTATCAAGTATGGGCATTCTCGACAAAGTACCAATCATAAGTTCATGGACTATAATGTAGATTTTGACATTATTTCTAGGGTATTAAGGGTTTATAGTCTTCATGTAGAAACACTATTGAATATACACAAAAATCCTAATAGAGAAACTATTTTGAACCCTTGTGCTTGAATGATCGAATTTGAGGATGAAAATTCTCAAGTTTATCAAAAATTAAACGATGAAAACCCTTTGATCTCACATGTCAAAGGATGAAACCCCTTTGGTGAATGGAATGTATCACTCAAAGGTTACATTTGAGATTATCTAATGCTAGATCTTTAGATATATCAAGTTTGATTAAGTTGAAAATTGTCACGAATGTAAGTTTGTATCTCTAGTTTATCATTGCTACTATAGTAGCATTTGTAATGTATTACATACCCAACTATTATAACAAATTATCTACAATTTATTTTTCATTTGTGAACCTAACTTAAATCTAGGGTATTAATGAATACAAACATAATGAAGAAATCTAGGTTTATTATTTGGGTAAAATGCTTAGATATATAATATATCTTTTTTTAATTTGAGGGTTTGATTTAAAATATTAGAATTTTAGTGTTATAATGCAAATGTAGAGATAAATTTCTAAGTTTGTCCTAGATTTGGATAAAATATTTAAATAAAAAATTATTCGTAAAATGTTACAAAAGTGACAAGAGATTCAAAGTTTTTATAAGTTCTAGTCACAAATATTAAACCTATAAATTTTTTCCCTAAATATTTTCCTTGGACATTATGTAGATGACCCTTAATTTGTTTCTTCAACCATGGTATTATGTAACATAGTATAAGGCTACATGGTGGAAGAATGCCACTATGGACCATCATATGGTTAAGGAACCTAGAGTAAGAAAGGAAAATAATCCCCATGAGGAACAATATTAGAACTTTTGGATCTTTAGGAATGCAACAATGAGTACATAACACAATCCTTGTGTATTTTTTAATTATAGAGTATGTACAATCAATTGATGCTTCTTTGTCATCAAATCAACTTCATGTGTAATATTAATATAGGTAAGTATTTTTATAACTAAATGTATGGATGGTATAAGGATATATATGCTCCAAAACAATTAAATCAATAGTAAAAAAAAGCTATAAGATAAAACTTTAAGTAACAAATAGATTTGTCCATCTTTTTTTGATCGGTAATGGGCACTTTTTAAGGTGCCTAACACTATTGTTGTTCAAATCTGCAAGCCCACCAGCCCAGTTAAAGCACAAAGCTTGCGAGCGTAGTGGCCCAACGGGGATTTGAACCTTGGTGGCAATGTCACCAAGCAAGTGTTTCAACTGTTGTGTTATACAGGTCACCCCAAACAAATAGATATATCTTTATTTTCTCATACTAACAAATATTTAAGTGTAGTTGTTCCTCCTACCTTGAAATTATTATAAAAAATACATAAGAATTTTTTTATCAATATGATAGATACTCATGAAAGTCATCTTAAGATATTAACTAAAATATATAACTAAAATAACTTATACATTTACAAAAGTATTGTTTGAGATGGACAAATCCTTCCATTCCCATCTAGAGAAGACAAGAAAGCAACAATACATTACAAAATATATTACACGGTTTTTTTTATTGGATTAAGATAAAATCAATTACAAAGAAAAATTGTAAGACAACAATAGATATATGCCAAACTAGACTAACTAGTCAAATACTAGCAACAACAACATGAAATTGATACCATAACACAACATCAACAACATCAAAGGACTGCCTGTTGAAGTCCTTCTTAAATCTTCTAAAGGCTCTTGGGTCCAATCTTTGGATTATGAAGGGATTCCCTTCTAGTGTAGATGATGCTTCAATACTGGACATGCGGCTGCGCATTGCGGATTTGAGAAAAAAACTAAGACAGCTACCTGGTGGAAAGGTGCCTCTCAACAACATTATACGGTTGAGAAGAAAGCTTATCAGAATAAGAGTTTTTCAGATGTGGTTGCTTCTGAATCACTGGGTCTTGGGACGCCCTCCCCTAAATTAACTGGCAAGGATGCTAGGGCCTCCCCTATTGAGTCTAAGTCTGCCACTTCAGGTGATTGTGCTTCGACTTCCCTTTCTGGGGGTTCTTCTGTGAAGTCTTTATCTGCGCAAAGGATTCAAGATGAATCTCCAATTTCACTAGCTACTGGCTTTCATACTCATGAAAGTAGCGAGTTGGTTTGGCATGGTAAAGCGGTGCAAGTGGAAGAAGGTTGGATCACAGTTAAAGGAAAAAAAGTTAAATCCTCTAAGCCTTATTTCGACATGATTCTCCGCTCCCACAAGAAAAGTGTAAATTGTAAATCTTGATTGGTCTTGTTGTGGAGCTGATCTTTTTTGCTGGCTGCCTGCTGTCTTTTTCTACAGCCTTGCTCTTTTTGTTTAAGGGTTTCGAATCCCTTCAAAATCTGTTTTTCCCTTTATCAAAAATAACATCAAAGGAGAAAAATGGAATCTAAGACCGCTATAACAAAGTTGCTCACTACAAACATTCAAAGATATAAAATATTTACATCACATTTCCTTTGAGTGGACACAATTAACATTGGTTTGTAGCAACAACATGCCCAACAACTATTTTTACAACAACCAACAAGGGAATCTTCAATAGTAACAACTTCATCAATCCTATAGCACTAACAACAAACCCAACAACTGGTAGCACAACAATCTACAATCAAAATTGAAATCCACCCTTCAAACAACAAAATACACATTTTTTAAATAGGCTCAAACTCTTTGTTCTTTAGCTTGCATGGTAATCAAGTTCATTAAAAAAAAAAAAAACTCCCCAGTAGCATTGGCAACTTAGCCTTGGGAAACTGCACTCTCCAAGAAGAGAAGGCGATATTGACATAGTAGATAAAGTGAAGAGGTGATCTACCCTTAACCAAATGGAGTTGTTCTTGAAGATTGCAATTAGTACTTACTTTTAAGTTTTTTATTAGCATTTGAATTATCTTGAAGATTTGCTACTAAACTCAACATTTGAAGGGAAAGATTCCAACAAATCATTTCAATTTCAATTTGGAGGGGTAGGGAGGTGCTAGAGAAGATAATAGAGCAATGAAACTTCCAAATGAACTTGAGGATGACTTGTCTACAATATTGAGTGAGGATATTATGCAAAGGTGATATGCCAATAATGTAGGAGCATCTTTGGGTCATGGCAATCTTGCATCACCCAAAAATATTTTCATTTTAGTTTGTCTTTGTTTTAGTTTTTGTTCAGTTCCAATTGGCAGATTTGGTAATTCTTCATGTTTGCTCACCAAACCTTGTAGATCTATGTTTACATCATGGACCTGTTCATTTACCTTATTCCAAGATTTGAGCGTGATTGGTTCATTTTCCGGCAAGTTATCGCTTCCAGATTATGTGGCAGTTTCTCGAACTGGCCCAAAATAATTTTCTTATCTGACAGCTAGTTTGATTGCTTGTGGATCGTTTTTGTGTCTTGTGGATCTTGTCGGTGTTATTCGAATTGTTCTACGGAGTGTCCCTGACCTTAATTTAGGTCCACACTTCATCCTATGCATTCATTGAGGAGTAACTCAAATTTGAGGCCGACATATGCATGCACACATTACATTTTCTTTAATCATAGATTGTAATAGTCTTTGGGCTGACGCAAATGTTTCTAGATTTGTGAATGTATATAAAACATTGCAATTGATCATTAGTAGTAGAGTTAGAGATTGGAAAAAGATAAGATTTGCTTTGTAGGATTTTTGCTCGCATTGAGGAGCATGTAGGAAGATGGTATTTTGAGCATGTTGTAATCAGGCCTACGAGCCGAATCTGTAAACCTAGATGTTGCTGGTCAATTGTAATCGAATTTTCTAATAATAAGAATGTTTAAATTTTTATTTGCCTCTATTTGATGTGTTGCTTCCGTTGTGTGACTCTTGTTGCATGGTCCAGACTTTTCTCTTTTAGGACCCTTCGACCGTGGCTGCATCAGATGGTATCAGAGCAGGTTGCAAACCTGTGAATATTGAGATGAGAGTTGGTTGCGAACCTTGAGTGGGTTGTGGTCCTTGTGGCATTCCTTGGGTGAATAGATCGCCGATTTAAGGTAGGTTGTAAGTGTGTTCAATTGATCGTTGAGAGAGAGGCAATTGAAACCTTATAGTTAGATCACTGAGCTGATGCAATTGCACCGAGCAAGGGGAGAGATTCTGCTGAGAAGGATGAACCCTAGAAGAATAGAGCAGATGATGGAGGACTTTAGAAATGAGATGAGGAATGAGATCTGGAACCCCTTGGGTGGCTTGAGGAGAAACCCTGAACCGGAGGATGAATATGAAGAAGCTGTAGAAGAAATTGAGGGTGAAGAGGCTGAAGGACCAACAAATGAGAGAGAAGAGAGATTGTTAAGAGTAGTGGCACAAGTAAGTAAAAGTCATAGGGTAGAGGTTTCTAACTTCTCTGGTACATTGAATCTGGAAGACTTGATAGACTGGATTGGAGAGTTGGAAGAATATTTTGAGCTTGAGGATATTAGAGACCTGCTAAGGGTTAGGTTGGCACAAACTAAGTTGAAAGGACAAGTTGCTTTATGATGGAAAGATTTGCAAAAGGACAAAGTGGAAAATGGTGAAACAAGAATCACTCGGTGGAGACAGATGGTTGCAAGGCTGAAGGCTAAGTTTATTCCAGAAGACTATGAGTTGGAACTGTTCAAGAAGTTGCAGAACCTAAAGCAAAAGGACATGAGTGTGAAAGAGTGTACTAAGGAATTTTACAAGATGAAAATCAGATCTAGGCACCGAGAGATGACTAGGGAGAAGGTGGCAAGGTATATAAATGGCCTTAGATTTAACATTCAAGATGGGATGAGTATGTTGAGGATTTCCACGAGTGAAGATTCCTACCAATATTCTCTTAAGGCAGAAGACAAAGTGAAGAAAAGACAACAGAATAATCCCAAAGGGAAAGAAAAGCAAATGAGTAGTAGCAAGGAGAAGCAGACAAGTGAAGAAGAGGAAATGGCAACAAGGAATTCTTGGGAAAATGTTTCAAGTGTGGAGAAATTGGGCATCAATCTTTTGAGTTTCCTGAGGGATCAAGTAAAGGAACTCGCAAAAATAATTGTATGGCACATGAAGAGCAAGTAACTGAAGATGGGATAGAACCAAATTAGGGAGAATCTCTTATGCTTAGGAGAGTCTTGATGAGGCAAAGCAGGGAGGAGACTGAGACTTCACAAAGAAAGAATCTTTTCCAAACTGTGTGCAAATCAGGAGGTAAGTGTTGTAAGGTGATTGTGGACACTAGAAGTATTGAT
Source organism: Sequoia sempervirens (assembly GCA_007258455.2). Taxonomy (NCBI): domain Eukaryota; kingdom Viridiplantae; phylum Streptophyta; class Pinopsida; order Cupressales; family Cupressaceae; genus Sequoia; species Sequoia sempervirens. The sequence continues at coordinate 30,316 of VDFB02012533.1, forward strand.
AACTTGGTATGATCTGAGGAGATGGTGGAGAAACTTGGTTTGAAGAGGTTTAAACATCCTTGTCCTTATAGGATAGGTTGGTTACAAGATGATCATGTAAAGGAGGTAAGAGAGCAGTGCTAGGTGAACTTTAATATTGGCCCCTTCAAAGATGAAGTTTTGTGTGATGTTTTGTCTATGAGTGCTTGCCATGTTCTGTTGGGAAGACCCTGGCAGTTTGATAAAGGAGCTATATATGATTGCAGAAGAAATCTGATTACTGTAGAGAAGGATGGAGAGAAGTTTCTTTGGATTCCTTGAAGAATAAGCAGGAGGAAGTGAGGAAATTGAGTCTTGTGAAGAGTTGCAGTGCTAAGAAGCGAGATGCAAAGGTTATACTGGAGGATGGCATTGATTTGAAGAAGAACCCTATGGCTAAATCTGAAAGTGAGATGGGACTGGAAGAATGTAAAGGCAAACTTGTGTAGCAGAATACTTTGGTCACAGATAAAATAGCAAATAAGATGAAGTCTTGTGGAAGAGGTAGATCAGATGGGAGGAAGAAGGTGAGTGGTGGTAAATGTCCCTTACTACCTTGTGCTAGTATGAGGCAAGGAAAGGAAGGTAAAGAGAAGAAGAAGTTGCGGGATTTGATAGAGGAGAGAAGAGAGGTTAGGAGGAAGAGAAATATAGACAGAGAAGACATTTGGATCAAGAATGAGCATGGGATCTACATCCTGAACCCAACCCAATGTTCATGAGTTCCTCTCATGGAACATCTTTTCTCACCAAGGGTGTTTGATGCAGGAGCATCCTTGGGTTGTGGCAATCTTGCATCACCCAAAAATATTTTCATTCCAGTTTGTCTTTGTTTCAATTTTTGTTCAGTTCCAGTTGGCGGATTCGGTAATTCTTCATGTTTGCTCACCAGACCTTGTGGATCTATGTTTACATCATGGACCTATTCATTTACCTTATTCCAAGATTTGAGCGTGATTGGTTCATTTTCCGGCAAGTTATCGCTTATGAATCATGTGGTAGTATCTTGAACCGACCTAGAATAATTTTCTTATCTGACGGCTAGTTTGATCGCTTATGGATCGTTTCTGTATCTTGCGGATCTTGTCGGTGTGATTTGAATTGTTTTATGGAGTGTCCCCGACCTTAATTTAGGTCCACACTTCATCCTATGCATTCACCGAGGATTAATTCAAATTTGAGGCTGACATATGCACACACACATTATATTTTCTTTAATCACATATTGTAATAATCTTTGGGCCGATGCAGATGTTTCTAGATTTGTGAATGTATATAAAGCATTGTAATTGATCATTAGAAGGAGTAGAGGTAGAGATTGGAAAAAGATAAGATTTGCTCTGTAGGAATTTTGCTCACATTGAGGAGCATGTAGGAAGATGGTATTTTGAGCATGTTGTAATCAGGCCTGTGAGCCGAATCTGTAAACCCAAATGTTGCCGACCAGTTGTAATCAAATTTTCTTATAATAAGAATGTTTAAATTTTTATTTTCCTCCATTTTTTGTGTTGCTTCTGTTGTGTGACTCTTGTTGCATGGTCCAGATTGTTCTCTTTGAGGACCCTTCGACCGTAGCTGCATCAGCCAAGCAGAGAAATTCTCCATGTCAAAACGTATTGGAAGAGGGTAGGAAGCAAGGAGAAAAGGGAACACCAAATATCGTGGGCATGAGAGAAAAACCATAAGGCATGTTTTGTAGATTCAACTTTAGCACAAAAAGGATGTGCATGTTGTGGATGAAGGAATTTGAGACAACCACTGATGGGAAATTTGACATGAAGGATTTTCCATGTTAAAAGCTAAGATTGGGCATCCACTTTCGACTTCCAAATTTTTAGGCTAAGCTTGTTCCATTTTGTTCGATTGAATTTTTAGCTCCATTTAGCATTGAGGTGAGCTAAGACAATATAGTAGGGAGAAGTTTATATATATTTTGAAGAAGAAAGTAGTGGGTGTTGTGCTTATTGGGCCATCTCCAATCTTTCAAGAAGATAGACTGGCAAAGGGAAGGCAAGAGACAAAAGAGCTCAAGAGGAACCAACTATTGGATTTGGAGAAGAGGTTGTTGGAGGAGGATGTTAGATTGAACTAGGCAAAGTTGTTGCCAAGACTTCTAGTTGAAGGTGATTGGATCACACAAATCCAAAAATACTTAAATTCCATTTTTAAAACTTTAAAAATCTTAATAATACTTAAGGGGTTATCTTCTTAATGAATTAGTTAATTCCAATGGAGGAGGTTGCAAAACTAATAAAGGATAGATCATACCATATCAACTCCCTCGAAACAGTTTTTTGAGCTTGCCAAATATAATTGAATGATTTAGAACCATGAGCTTAAAAAAAGGGAGCCAATGGAGTTTATCATTCCAATTGACCATGTGCCATGAGTGACCAACAATAACAAATTGGATATGGAATCTAACCAAATGTTTCCATGGGCCTCCCCTTCCAAAGATTGCACAATCTAATTAGTGGTGAGACAAATTCCTTGGGTGTAAGGATATCAATAATTCCCAAACCACCTTTATCCTTTGGTTGGATACAAAGAAGCCACAAAGTGGAGGGATGACCTTTCTTGTTGCCCCACTTGGCCCAAGCAAAGTTCTGGATTAACTAAGTTAGTTGATTATAACATTTTTTGGAGGGTAACCAACATGATGAAATGTAGACATGGTTGGCAAGGAGGATTTTATTTGCGACTTGGATGTGACCAACCATAAAAAGAAACCGATTAGTCTAACTCAAAAGTTTGCCTCTAAGTTTGATCATAAACCAATTCCACATATCTTTGAGGGAGACTCCAATACCAAAGGGTATACCAAAGTATTGGTAATGTTCCATGCTCAATTTTGTGCCATTCACTAGGGATCTAGGGGGTATATGGATTAGGGTGGGTCATGATGAATTCAATTTGGTGCATTGTAAGCTTGGATCCTAAAATAGTATATAAATTTTCTAGAATATCTAGTGTATGAGTTACTCTATCAATTGAATTTTGAATAAACAACATGCTATCATCAACAAAGTGGGAATTAAGTGCTTTAGTATTACTCGGCAGTGAGATACCATGAATAAGTTTGGAAGAGAGAACATGTTGGAAGAGGTAGCCAAGGACATTAATTGCTAAAACAAAAAGAAATTTCACAAGGGAACAACCTTGGTAGATAGATTTTTGAAGGGGAATTAGGGGGGACAAAATTCCATTAACAACAACCTTGACATTAGCATTACTGAACATTTTAATTTGTTCACAAGTTTTGGGTCCAAATCCAAGTCATTTTAGTTAGAACGTCTTGTACAAATTGTTGAGCCCATTAAACACTCTTCCATACGAAATCTCCAACCTAATGATTTTACTTGTTAACTTGTAAAATAAAATAAAACTCCTCACGTGTGCCAACGGAGATAGTAAGTGATCCCTGCTAGCTGTTCACATTAAAATGTTTTTATTAGAGATAACAAATCACTACAAACAATAAAATGTCATCGCCGTCCGTGGGAATCGAACCCACGACCACGTGGTTAAAAGCCACGCGCTCTACCAGCTGAGCTAGGACGGCTAAGGCTGTTGCTGCGGTTAATTTTTTAAAATTAATACTATATTTGAGCTTATTTTCCGTTGTTCGCACTCAATAATTTAAAATTTTCGCCTTACATATTGAACTTTACACATTGTTTTAGATTTGAGTAAATAATGTATTTTAGCCTTTCAGATATCAAGTTTGTACAAGAAATTAATTCAACAATTAAACAAGTAATAGAAAGCAAATATAACCATGCAATATTTGTAAGAGTGCACTATTTATATATCTTGAGAGTTACGTTATTTTATTAAAAGATTTATTTAAGAATTTTATTTTTTTTATTTATATTATCTATTATTTAATTAAACATGTTTTTTTTTTTAATATATGTTAGTCTAAGGTTGGTAATAAACTTTTTTCTTTTATATTATATACAAATATTGTTTTATTAAATGTTTTCTTAGTGGGGATGTTATTTGACTTACAATCTCTATTTGTGCTTCTTTGGTTTGAACGCTACTCCTATCTACCTACAAGCCATCATCCTTATACCTCCACTTGTGCTATCATACTCCTCTAGCTTGAATGCCATTGTCTTCCTATCTCCTCCTATAAGTCATCCTCCTTATTTCTCTATTGGTTTTTTCCCATTGTGTCAACTATTGTCTTATTACATACTCTATCGCTTGAAGCCATAGTTTATCATTCCACCTGTGTTGCTTACAACTCTCTAGAGCTTTAATACCACACTCCCTATCTCCCATTATAGGGTGTCCTCCTCCCTATCACTCCAGTAGCTCATCGTCTTATGTCACTAGATAAGCCTATTGCATACTCTATTTATTAAAGTGGGACTACCACTTCAACACATCATTTCAATGCTAAGATGTTCTTAGGGAGTTTTGAACCTTGGCCTCCAACATGAGAACCATGTGGTCTTCCTACTTGACCACAACCTAGTTGTCAGTTATGCATGAAATTTTAAAGATATGTATTTTTGCTTTTTTTAATTTGGTAATGTAAAGTATTATATAGAATATATGTAGGGAGGGGTTAAAGGAAATTGTTGATTAAAATGCCTAGCAATAAGAGGTTATCATTGTGTGTAGACAATTCTCCTTCCTTTTCCTGAGGATGACATATATAGTGTCTTGCATACATGCATATTGTTATTAGTTGAAGGTTAGGGAGATACATAGGACCAACAAGTGCTAGACCTCAAGTGAACAATGAACCTTAATGATCAATCTTTTTTATGCCTATTAATGCTCTTTCAAGTGTCAAACCTTAGAAATTCTAAATTTAAAAAGTCCACACCATTTTGATTAAGAGTTAACAAAAACTAGCTTGACTAATTGTAACAATTTTTGCAAGGTGTGGATCATGCCAATTACAAGGTAGACTCACATAATGTTTAAACACGACTACAACAAAGATTGAAAAAACAAATAACCTACTATCACTTTTTTAGATAATAAAAATAAATTTACCTAGCGGTCCATTGACAAGACCTATAACAACCCATAAATTTAGAGTGAAAATAGCATGTTTACCAATGTAAAAAAGCACTGAATGAAGAAATTACTTATCCTCAAGATTTGTAACAAATATCCCTTGATTTATTTTACATTACACCATGTAACTTGTACCCCCATAGAATTTAATGTATGTTTATTATACAAAGCAACCATGTCATTTGTTGGAAACAAATTTATAGTTGATTATTATGGACCAACTACTCACCTTTACTAAGGAAATCATTAGTGCATGACATAAGTTTCTCCTAGTTAGAAATTTTTGGCTTTGATTTTTTTTACTAGCAAGAAAGTTACAAAAATCAAGCTAAGTTGGTTTAACACCTTGTTGATGAAGATATCATTCAATGTAGCAACCATTTTAAAATTGTGCCATCATGTTGTCTCATACAAAACACTAACATACTTAGGAACTTATTTTCCAAGCAAGAGTTGATCTAAATCATTAATGAGGACAATGAAACGATTATTGAAAGGAACTTGATTGTTCAAGGTAAATGCTTCGCACAAGTCACTATTAATGTGAGTTTATAGCCCATGCTAAAAAGAGCTCATTTTGTCAATTATCATGTATTCAAATGTAAAGAAAAATTATATACCTTATAATTAAATTATAGACACCTAAAATTCACCTTCAATCAATTCTACTTCATCCTACCTGATAAGCCCAAAATATGCTCATAATTTGGATATCATGGTGTACTTTTAATACCTTTAATTTTGTTGTTCATGGTTGTTTAACTCTTTTGAAACCTTTTATTGGGGAATATCCTGTAGCAATACACTTTCATGTTCCTGTAGCCTATCATGTTGACATGTCTATATTTATTGCCTTGTTTGACTTCCCAAATGACTGGTATAACGCATGTAGTTTTTGAATGATGAAATAGATTTAAATATGTGATTAATGAATGGATATTGTGTATGTGCCATGCACCTTTTCTTTCGCATCTGTTACCTTGTGTTTCGCAGGTTGTTGAAGAAAGTATGATCGAGTCAAGCGCAACCAATCTCGGCCTTGTAGTAAAGTCCATTTCCTGCACGACTTCAAGGAAGCTCTGGCGAAGACTCTTTGACCGAAACTGTTGGGAAGGATTTTAAATGACATTTAATCTGGAAAGAGTGGAGTGCTTGATTCTCTCTAGATCGGGTTGAACGGATAAACTCATTTATGAAGTTTGTTCCTCAATTTCGAGATACATTTTATATCCACGTCTTTCTCTGTTAGGGTTAGTTAGTTAGTTATTCTCCTGATTTAAAATAAGTGTTCCTCCTACGTGGGTGAACAAGAAGGAGATAGATAGATAGATAGATAGATAGATAGATAGATAGATAGATAGATAGAAAAGCAGAATATGTAAGAGTTAGAGTTATAATATGAATTAGAGTTTTTGATAGTTTTCTTAAGCAGAACATTCAATGTAAATGATTTCACGTTATGAATAAAAGTTGATGGAGTTTTGAGCATAATCTTCTATGTAAATTAGTTGATGCTTGCTAAGGGGGCCCACTTAGTAAGTATCTGTAGGAGCGTAGTTGTTTATCCTTTGTTAATTCAAGTTAGATTTCATTTAAGAAGTTTCAGCACAAGCTCAGTCTTATACTGTTCCTGCAGCATCGGGAATCCATCCCTGTGTCTGTTCCTATAACATAAGGTCAGTTTATAGTTTGTCCCTCAATTGTAGTTATTACGATTTCTGCTTTGGTTAGATTATGATTGAGTTAAGAGAACTTTGCATTACCTTCCTGTAGCATAGATATAATTTCTTTCCAAGTGTTTATTTTCAATAGGTTATGACTGAAACCGGTTCTTAGTGCACATATAGTGCCGCTCCATTTAAAGTTTATGTTCCCTGGTTTGACAAGTAAATGAACCTCCATGAAGAGGTATTAGTCACCTCCTGGAATGTCCAATTCCCAAGATAGGTTTTGTCATGATTTTCATATCCTTTTGTGGGCGCGACCATTTTTGGCACCATTGTCGGGGATGGTGTCAATCTAAGAACCTGCTATAGTCATTGTTAACAGTAGTTTTTCAAGTATTTTCAAAATCTTTTAAAATACCATCCATTTTCATTGCATGCATAGAAGGAGAGACGCTCAGGGAAGATTTCTCCCCAACCTGCCATTCATTGCTAAGAAAACTAAACCAGCTTATAGCTTATTTGAGGACAAAGGAGACTTAGATATTGACCCATTTGCTGAAGGTCTGTGTGTTGACTTGCTATTCGGCCCATTTGACGAAGAACCTGAAGAAAATCCATTTGCTCCTATACTTGGTCAGGTGAACATGGCACATAATCCACTGAATTGACCTCCTGCTTTTGAATTCCCCATTATTCCTCAACAAAACAATGACAACCTTAAGAATATTCCTTCTTCATTACTTCCCAAGTTATATGGCTTAGTTACAGAAGACCCAGAGACCTTGTTCGAGTTTGATATCCTCTGTCGCAGTTATGACTACACTTCAGATGCTCACAAACTGAAATTGTTTCCTGCTACTTTGAAGGAGGAAGCTCTTAGATGGTTCATGAGTTTGGGAAGGGGTGTTGTCGATAGTTGGGCAGCCATGCAAACAAAATTTCTTGAGAAATACAAGGAATATTGTAAGAGTGGCAGTAAAGGTGATGATATATTTTGAATTCAATAGAAGGAAGATGAAAGTCTGGAGGATTATATATCAAGATTCTTATTTTCTCTGAAAAAGAATTCAGACCATACTTTTAATGAAGAATCTCAAAAATTGCTTTTTCTAAGGGGAATCAATGATACTTGTATAGATGCCTTGGACCTGATGGGAGGCGGTGATATCACTCAAGCATCTTGGGATGATATCATGAAGATATGCCTCAATTACTCCTGAGCAAATGTGAAGAAGGGTAGAGGTCATCAAGCTACAGTGGGAAAGTCTTCTTCCAGCGGAGTTTCTCGGATGGAGATCACAAATTTGCTGGCCGATTTCAAGCAAGACACCATAAACAACATGGCTACACAGTTGGATACCATGCAAGCTCGCAAGAAACATGAGGAGGCTGAGGCAATCCTAGCTGAGTTCTATCCACATTGTAGACTAAAGAAATATGACTGCAGATGCAAGTTGGTGGCCAATATGGAGGCTAAATAGTTACCTACTAATTTTAAGATGATAGAAGGTGATGATGACCAAGTCTTCTTTGTTGCACAAAGGAGACCATGGGCTCCAAGACAAGGTATGCCTCAAGATCATTTGACTTTTGGTAATTCTTACTCTAATTATAATAACCAATGGCAACCTACGTATGGCCCATCTCCACCTTGGAATGCTCCTCAACCATACTGGCCTAACTATTAGAGCCCTCAATGGCAACCCCCTCAAGGAGGTTGGCAGCACCCACAAGGACAATGGACTCCATCTCCAGGTAACTGGCAACAAAACCCTCAATGGAGAGGTTCTCAGCAATGGCAGAACCAACCCCCTAGATTCCTGCAGTTTCAACAGCCACAACCTTGAGCCCTTATGCCTCCTCCTGCAGCACCTGCAGCATATACTGGCCCTCCAAAACAAATGCCTATGCCTGCTCAACCATTGTCAAATCCTAATAATAAGCAGCAGCAACAATAACAACCTATGTATTCTGCAGAATCCAACCAGTATCCAGCTTATGCCTTGAATATCAATGATATCCATCTTAGGTCTGGAACCACTCTCCCTGCTCCACAGCCACCTATAATAACAAAGATTCTAGACTCTGCTACTGAACAACCTATTGATCATGCAGAAGATATACCTGTCAGCTACTACCTCTAAGGAACCTATTCTGCAGCCTCAGGCTACACCACCTTTTCCTCAGAGATTGCAGATTACTACACACAAGACCATTGAAGAGCCCACCTTTGATATTTTGGAGCAGCTAAAGAATGTACAAGTCCAAATTTCTCTTTTTCAAGCTATTAAAGATGTTCCAGTTTATGGAAAAGTCATTAAAGAGGCTTGTTTAAAGAAACAAGGAAGAAAGAAAAAGGATCCCCAAACTATCCATGTCCTAGGATAGTTAGCCGATATTATGTTGGGGAAGGTTGTCATTCCAAAATATACTGATCCTGGAAGTCCTATAGTAAAAATAAATATTAATGGTCAAGTAGTAAGAAATGTTTTGGTTGACCTTGGTGCAGCCATTAATGTGATAACCAAGCACACTATGGAGTGTTTGAATATTCCAAACATTCGGTCTACACCGACTGTCCTGCAGCTTGCTGATAGTTCCACGGTTACACCTAATGGAGTGATAGAAGATGTCATTGTCACCCTTGAATCTTGGGAATACCCTGCTAATTTCACCATACTATCCACTAAGGCAACCCTAGGAGGATATCCTATTATCCTAAGCAGACCTTGGTTAGCTACAGCTGATGCCCTTATAGGATGTCATTTAGGAGACATGATAATTTATGATGGTCAGTCAAGGAAGAAATTGGCTTTATACCCACCTGCACAACCTCTGCCAGATTTGTCTCAACTAGTTTGGCCAGATCTAGGAGAGGAATATGAAGAAGTCAATTCAATAGCTCAGTTAATGATGCTACGAACTAATCTATTTTCCCAGCTTCAAAGTGAAGATAACTTGCTTCTACACATTTTGCAGTTTAGTTCTAGTTTGAATAGCCCATCTATTTTGGACAGTCGTTCGCAGCAATGTTTCCTGCAACAATTAGATCCTGAGAGCCATTATGATTTGCTATTATGTGATATACAGTCACCACCTTTATTAGCAACCTCAATAAATGATCTCACCAAATAGATAGAAGTATCTCCAGGCTGCTGTCTACATATTAATAATAAGTTGCCTTCGTCTCAACAAACTACCCTAGCCACAATACTACAAGCCCACAAAAGAGCTTTTGTATGGGACTATGGGGATATGAGGGGTTTAGACCCAAAACTCTATACACATCACATATATATTGACAGTGACTTCAAACTTATCAAGCAGCCTCAAAGAATAATTAATCCAGCTTTGAGAGAAATTGTTAAAGAAGAATTGCAAAAAATGTTAGCAGCTGGCTTTATCTACCCAACCTCCGATAGTCAGTGGGTTTCCCCATTGGTCATTGTTCCTAAGAAAGGAGGAAAATGGAGGGTATGTGTAGATTACAGAGAGCTCAACTTGGCAACAAAGAAAGATTACTTTCCTCTTCCATTAATTGATCAAGTTCTAGATAATTTAGCTGGGAAAAAGTACATTTCATTCTTAGATGGCTTCAGTGGGTACAATCAAATCAAGATTGCTCCTGAGGATCAAGAAAAGGCTACTTTTACATGCCCTTGGGGAACATTTTCCTATTCAGTTTTGTCGTTTGGTCTCTGTAATGTTCCTGCAACTTTCCAGAGGGCAGTCATAAGTATCTTCTCAGACATCTCATATGATTGCATGGAAATATACATGGATGACTTTACTGTTTATGGTACGACATTTGAGGAAGCTCAAGCCAACTTGGAGAAAGTACTACAGAGATGTGAAGATCACAACCTATCACTGAATAGTCAAAAGTGTTTCATGATGATGCAGGAGGGAATAGTACTTGGTCACTATATTTCTGCTGTAGGAATTCAGGTTGACCCTGCTAAGATTGAAGCCATCTCTAAGCTACCCTCTCCTACCAAGAAAAAAGAGGTATGGAGCTTTATAGGCTATGCCGGATATTATAGAAGATTCATCAAGGACTTCATCCAAACAGCAGGCCCTTTATACAGTCTGTTGAAGAAAGATGCAAATTTTTCTTGGACAGAGGAATGTGAAAAATCATTCCTTGACTTAAAAGTCACCCTTACACAGGCACCTATTCTGAAAGGACCTGATTGTTCATATTCATACTGATGCATCGAATTATGCCATTGGCGTAGTGTTAGGGTAGAAGGATGGTTCAATAGAACATGCACTCTATTACACAGGCAAAAATCTGCAAGGGGCTGAATTGAACTACACTGTTATAGAAAAAGAAATGTTGGCAATCATTTACGCCCTCAATAAATTTAGGCATTATATCACCGGTTATTAGATATTTGTTCATACTGATCATGCCACAATCCGGTATCTCATGAACAAAGCCGCAATATCCAGGAGACTTGCAAGATGGTTATTGTTGATGCAGGAATTTGACATTACAATTATGGACAAGTCAGGTAAAGCCAACATAGTTGCCGATTTCCTTTCTAGACTTCAAAGGCAAGATGACTCTGCAATTATTGAAGACTCCTTTCCTGATGAGCACCTGTTTGCAATCAAGGTTATTCACCCATGGTATGCTGATATAACAAATTATCTAGCCACAGGAAGAACTCCTCAATTCTCCCCTAAGGAAAAGAGATTATTGGTAGAGAAAAGCTTTAACTTTTCTTGGATTGTAGATTGCATGTTTTATACAGGGCCAGATCAAGTTATGAGGAGATGTGTACCAGAGGAGGACACTCGTGATATACTGTATGCTAGCCATGATGAGCCGTGTGGTGGACATTTTTTTTCCAAAAAGACAACGATGAAAATTTTAAATACTGGTTACTATTGGCCAACTTTGCATAGAGATGCAGCCAAATATACCAGGAGGTGTGACAGATGCCAGAGGATGGGAAGACCAACTCGATCTGATGAGATACCTCTATTTCCACAAGTTGTAGTTGCACCCTTCGACAAATGGGGACTGGATTTTGTAGTACCAATTGATCCACCTTCCAATGGTAAGTCCTACATCCTTGTATGCACAGATTATGCCACAAAATGGGTAGAGGCTAAGCCTATGAAACATGCTAGGGACAATAAAGTGGCTGAATTCCTTTATGAGAAAATAATTACTAGGTTTGGTGTCCCTAGGGAAATATTGACAAATCAAGGAGCACAATTTACTTCTACACTTATCACAACTTTAGTCAATGAATATAATATACGGCACAGAAAATCAACTCCTTATCACCCCCAAGCCAATGGCCAGGTTGAAGTCACAAATAGGGACATAGAGGCCATTTTGACTAAAATCGTAGATTTGCATAAGAAGGACTGGGCCACAAGGTTACCAGAAGCTATATGGGCCTACCGTACTACCTGGAAGACTGCTACAGGATATACATCTTTTGAAATGGTGTATGGTAAAACAGTTGTGATGCCAATAGAGTTTGAACATAAGACTCTAAGAATAGCACTGGAGATGGACATGGATTTAACAAATGCAAAAAAGGATAGAATCATGCAACTCAATGCTTTGGATGAGCTCTGAAAGAATGCCCTGCAACACACTGAGATGATACAAAATCAGAGAATAAGGTGGCATGATAAATACATTAAGGAGAAGAAATTTAAAGTAGGAGATTGGGCTCTGCTTTATGACTCATGATATAAGGACACTCCAAGCAAATTACAAACCAGATGGTTGGGCTCGTATGAAATTAAGAATGTATTTGCTAATGGTTCAGTGCAACTTGTTACAATTGATCCTGTTAGATTCAAGCTGTTAGTTAATGGACACTGCCTCCAGTTGTACCATAAACTAGTCTCAAAAGAAGAATTCATGCAGCAGTTCGTTCAGTATCCTGCCACTAATTCTCCTGCAGCCGAAGGCTTTAGCCTTTCTCTTGCAGCTTCTCCGTGATTTTGTAATACATGCTCATAATAAAGGTTTATTTTTAAGGGAACCCCTTTTTCTTCATTTCCACATGTCGCCACATTTCACTTCTTTATCTTCCGTACCATCCATCCATTCCATCCATTCATCTCATCTGTCCACGTCATCTAGCCACCTCATTCATCCGCACCACCCCTAATTATGATCTCATTCCCAACCGTCATCTCATGCCGAAGCCATCAACTTTCTCAGCACGTACAAGCATTTAATGAATGGTACGCAATATCTTTTGATTATCGCATTTTTGATTTATTTCATTTTATTCATTTACTGCACTGTTTGTATCAGTCATTATTACCCAATTTCTGCCTATTCCTTAGTACATGTGAGGACACATGTCATACTCTAAGTAGGGGTGGGATAATCCACTTTTTAAACTTGTCCTTTCGTCGTCGTCACAATTGCTCAGATAATCTTTCTTTATTATTTTTTTGGTACTTTCCAAATATGATCGCATGTCTTTTTCATTGCATGTTTTTCATTGAAAATCACATTCAAAAACTGCTTGTTTAAAAACTTCATTTTTGGAAAAGAAGAGAAAAGTGATGACGAAACAGAAAAGAACCAAAGTAGAGTAGGGAAATTTTTGATTTTTAGAAAAGAGTTGAGTTCAACTAAGGCAAAACTATGAACATGGGTGGTCAGCTAGTAAGGCGTGAGTCTGTAGCTCATGAGTTGTCAATACAAAATCCTCAAACGGCCCAAGCATTCAGCCTCTGTGGTTGGCTGAATTACTTTTTGAGTTTAGATGCTTTTAATGAGGAGGCTGCAGGAAAATTTTTGAGAACCCTTTCTAAAGGGGAGGCTACTATATGGGGTCTAACAGTTGTTGTAACTGAAGAAAGAATTGCAGAAGTAACCGGGCTCCTAGCCGTTGGAGAAAATTTTTCTTCGGATGCTACCTCTGTAAGGGCAGAATTTTCAATACCCACTGATGGACCTTTGGAGGTCTCAAAGCAGGGATGCAAGCGAGTGTCGTTACCTCCTCCATACCCAGAATACGCTGCTTTCATAATCAGGTATTTAACTTGTGAAGGCCGTTTCTCCTACCAACATTCTTACCACTTCAAATTGTTAAGTCATATGAGGCATGGATTAACTGTTAATGTTCCAAAAATTTTGTTAAAATTTATGGAACAATGTGCCCATAGAACCCAATAGGGGAAAGATAACTCTATTGCTCACCATGGCCTCATAAAATTATTGATTGAACACTCTTTGAGAGATGTATCACCTCTTTCCTAGCAAGAATTTGTTACCCAGAAGAGCCTGCAATGTCTAGAACCCCCTAGAGCACTTACCCCACAGCCTCAGAAAAAGAAAGAGGAAATGGCATCTACGAGTAGGAGAACAGGGCAATCATCATCTGCTCTTGTAGCACCTGGTCCTGCAGCTCTCACACCAGAGTCCTCTGCCTGGGTGCAAACTAGGGCTGCCATTAGGAGAGAGAGAGAGGAAAAACAAAGGCCTGAGAGTCATCTAGGGTGGAACAAACCCCAGAATCTGACCCTCGTTCTCAGAAAAGGCAACATTCTTCTCCTGCAGCTTCTTCCCCTGCAGCATTGTCTCCTACAGCAACACCTGTTGCCATCACTGGTTCACCATCATCCTCTGACAAGGCAGAACCTTCTAGGCAATTCAAAAAGAGGAAGGCTATGAGAGCACCTCCTGTAGCCGCAACATTGCCCAGAAGAGTTTTCACAAGAACATAGTGTAAAGTATCCCCTGCTTCACCTCACCCTGAGGTTATTATAATATCAAAAGAATCTAGAGAGTCTGAATGTGTCTGAGAATGCTGCACAGAGTTCATTCATTATTCTTGAAAAAGAACAAGTTACGACAAGGGAAGTTGAGCATAATGAAAGGGGAGTACCAAGTCTTGATGACTTGGTTGTTGCGGCTATGCAGATTTCGGAGGAAGCATAGTCTTCTCCACTGCAGCAACAAGAATTTATCCTATAGCAAGAGAAAGAATAGACTGAACCATTGAAAGTGGCCAATGAAGCCTCAATTCCCCCTACAACTTGTCAAGCCATTGTTGTTTATAAGAAGACATTTTTAATTGAATTTTTGGAATATTTCAAAGCTACATGGAGATCGGTTACATTACAAACCCTGACTTTCCGCCACCTAGCCAAGACTGAAATGCAACAAAGTCTTTGGGAGGAGGAAAAGAAGAAACTGAAAAAAGAAATTGAAGAGAAGAAACTGGAAATTCAGGAGTTAAAAGAGAAAATGGATGAAATGCTGAAGGTAACTGGTCAAATTATGGAATGTAGACCACCACCCAGAGTTTATGTTTTGTGCCTCAAGGAACAGTTCTTGTTGTTCCAACTGATGAGAATTTCCAAAAATCAAGATCCTATTCTTCACACTGCTAAAGAATTTTACGATGCATACCAGGCAGCCCCTAATTGGCTTAGAAATTCCTTGTGTAAATTTTATCTACATAGATTTTTAATTCCATTTAAAACAGAGTGGAATCCCCTTCTGTATATTGGCGACATCCATTTGAGATCCCTTATGTCTTGGGTGGAAAATGAAGCAAATTATGGTAGGCAATGGGAAACATATGAAGAAGCCGAAAGGAATGAGCCTGTTCCATTGTGTTCTGAGAGTTTAGACCCCTGCACAATGTTGAAAACCTGGCTTACTCTGGCATATGGTTTTAATAATGATACAACCAGAATGAAAATATTTGATTTCAGGAAACAGGTATATGATGAATTTCAGGAACAATCATACTCGTTTTGGAGACTGTCATACTCCAGAATTGAAAATAGGTGGGAAAGATTAACTGTTGGGTTAAGAAAGTCTAAATCTCACAGTCCACTAAATTTTACGGTAGCTCTTAAATGATCAAGCAAATACATACAGTTGGGACTTCAAAAGAGATTTGAATTATGGATGCCATTAACATTTAGACCTCTTGTGCTAATGTGGCCCCTTTATCCTTACCAGGCTACAAATCTTAATGAAGACACAGAAGCTCGTAGGTATGAAAGGTGGCAGAGTTACAGAGGCTTTTGCTACAAATTTGGAATTCCATTTCAAGGTCATTCCTCAACCACTGATTTCAGAGAGACCACCAAGAAGTTTAATGCTAGAGGACCAACATTGGGTTAAGTAGGGGGCAAAATGATGAGCCCAAAATATGCTCATAATTTGGATATCATGGTGTACTTTTAATACCTTTACTTTTGTTGTTCATGGTTGTTTAACTCTCTTGAAACCTTTTATTGCGGGATATCCTGTAGCAATACACTTTCATGTTCCTGTAGCCTATCATGTTGACATGTCTATATTTATTGCCTTGTTTGACTTCCCAAATGACTGGTATAATGCATGTAGTTTTTGAATGATGAAATAGATTTAAATATGTGATTAATGAATGGATATTGTGTATGTTCCATGTGCCTTTTATTTCGCATCTGTTACCTTGTGTTTCGCAGGCTGTTGAAGAAAGTATGATCGAGTCAAGTGCAGCCAATCTCAGCCTTGCAATAAAGTCAATTTCCTACATGACTTCAAGGAAGCTCTGGCAAAGACTCTTTGACCGAAATTGTTGGGAAGGATTTTAAATGACATTTAATCTGGAAAGAGTGGAGTGCTTGATTCTCTCTGGATCAGGTTGAATGGATAAACTCATTTATGAAGTCTGTTCCTCGATTTTGGGATACATTTTATATCCATGTCTTTCTCTATTAGGGTTAGTTAGTTAATTGTTCTCCTGATTTAAAATAAGTGTTCCTCTTGTGCGGGTGAACAAGAAGGAGATAGATAGATAGATAGAAAAGTAGAATATGTAAGAGTTAGAGTTATAATATGAATCAAAGTTTTTGTTAGTTTTCTGAAGCAGAACAGTCAATGTAAATGATTTCATGTTATGAATAAAATTTGATGGAGTTCTGAGCACAATCTTCTGTGTAAATTAGTTGATGCTTGCTAAGGGGGCCCACTTAGTAAGTATCTATAGGAGCGTAGTTTTTTATCCTTTGTTAATTCAAGTTAGATTTCATTTTAGAAGTTTCAGCACAAGCTCAGTCTTATAATGTTCCTGCAGCATCAAGAATCCATCCCTGTGTCTGTTCCTACAGTATAAGGCTAGTTTATAGTTTGCCCCTCAATTGTAGTTATTATGATTTCTACTTTGGTTAGATTATGATTGAGTTAAGAGAACTTTGCATTACCTTCCTGTAGCATAGATATAATTTCTTTCCAAGTGTTTATTTTCAATAGGTTATGACTGAAACCGGTTCTTAGTGCACATATAGTGCCGCTCCATTTAAAGTTTATGTTCCCTAGTTTGACAAGTAAATGAATGTCCACGAAGAAGTATTAGTCACATGCTAGAATGTCCAATTCCCAGGATAGGTTTTGCCATGATTTTCATATCCTTTTGTAGGCGCGACCACTACCTCCAATTAATTAAGTAAATTTATTTAATTAATCATGTCATAATTATTATTTTGATATTAATTAAATTATTATTATTATTATATAATTAAGCCATCTCATAATTCTTCTAATACTAATAAGAAACTCAATTAATTAATCATTTTCCTAAGATTCAAACCTTAGTCCAACATTACTCCACCTTAATCCAACCTTATTTCAACATTATCCCACCTTAATCTAACCTTACTCCAATATTATTACACTATTAGTCCAACCTTGGCCTAAATTTAGTCTAATATTAGTACAACCTTAGCCCAAAACATCACCCCATATCCATCCCTAAATCAAGTATGTTTAGAAAATATAATCCTTCAAAACAATCATCACCTTTCAACATTATCTTATCTTTGCTTGAGAACTTTCCCATATCAAGTAGTGTGCTAATTTATTTAGATTCATATCCTATAATCACCTTTGGATAAATTAACTTAGGAACTTGTCCTACCTCAGTTAAAAATTCCAAGAATCTAAATTCAATCTTGTTTGAGAAATTTCTTATCCCAAGTAAGAGAAAAGTAATTCCTCCATCTTCATTCATCCTAAGGTTTAGGTTATCCAATAATTTTTTTTATTTAGAATCATATCATCTTTTACCCATCCAAATTTTGACCTTCCAGCCTTCAAACAAGCTCACATCCAAACATCCTATAAAAATCAACCATCCTAACTTTAAAAAATTCAAATTAAATAGAAACATCCCCCAAAATATCACAACCTTCAAACAAATTCAACATATAAGTATCCCTTAAATATCCTAACCTTACAAAAATATAATCCCAACCTCTTTAAACCTTAAAAACCTACCTTAACCTTCAAACAAATCAAACCCAAACATCCCATAAAAAACCAACCACCCCAACTTTGAAAATATCTAAACCAAACCCCATAAAATATTAAACAAACCAAAATATCCCAACCTCAAACAAGTTCAACCACCTAAAATGAACTAAAACTAATCCAAAAAAATTCCTATCATCTCCAAATATTAAATAAAACCCAATATATATCAAAAATATATAATAAACATCCACATTTAACCACCTTCACACATCCAAACTCAACCTTAGCAACCAAAGAAAACAAACATAGAAAAATCAAATAAAAGATACAATCCAAGCTCAACCTTACGTGTCCCCCATAGCCAAGTCACAAGGCAAGGAACAAATCGAATGACCAAATTACCCCTTGGCATGCCTAGATATGATCATCACTACTACTCCGCATGAGGTGAACCATCAAATCAACCAACCATTCAAGAAGAAACCAAATATCAAGGAACCATTGTCTCACAACTAAATCAATTCTTATAAAAGAATCAATTATTCTCATAATTAGTTAAAAAAGAATTCTCCTCCTCCATCTAAGTTGGAAAAGTGTTATGGGATTGGATTTAAAATTCTTTCTAAAATTAGATATAATGAAAACATGAAACAAGGAGTTAAGGATAATGCGAAATGTACATCACACCTTACTAAAAGGGGTATAGGTTTCCTACCATTTCCTTCGTCTACATCGCATCCTCCATCACCTACTATATTTATAACCTCTTATGGCAAAAAAGCAAACTTTTCTTCACAAGAGAAAGGATTGTCACTTAATCCTTATCCCCTATTCGAACAAGATCACATTTTTTTGAGGCTTCTTAAATCCCACTTGATTAATCTTCCTCCAACACGTAAGAAGTTTCACAAAAATAATCAAGAAAATCATTGTTTTTATACATATCATCAAGTACATGGCCATTCCACCAATGAATTCTAGGTCTTGAGTAATCAAATACAACAACTTCTTGATTGTGGTGGTATCACTCTTCCATGTGTTGATGCACATGTATTCATTTAAAATGATAATATCTCTCCTATGGTGTTTCTCCTTACTATGTGGCATTTTTAGCTCCATGTGTTTGCTCATTTCCACTCATAGTGGTGCAATCTTACGTTCAACCATATTTCATCTATGGTAGCAACATGATAGTCTCGAAGAATGGTTGTCCTTTCCTATACATTTGGGATACAAGGATAACTATTTTTGGAGGTTTGCATGTCTTTATTGAGGATCCCCTCTTCCCCTTCTTTTCCTTAAAATATCAACATAGCAAGTATGCTCACATTTTGTGGGGGGGTCATAACTTGACTTATTGAAATACCCCCTTTGTGGTGGTGCCCTTTGAGACTTGTCAATTATCAATTTTCCCATGTGATGTTAAAAATTTGTGCACCCTTGAGGTGTGGTTAACAATTCATCCCTTGTGACGTTAAAATTTTATCTACTCTCTGAAGCATTATTTTCCAAACAGTCCACATACCTAGCATAAGGGAGATTTTTGGCTTGTGAACTTGAGCATTTTTATATGGACACCTAGCATAATACAACTTTCTAGCTTATGGATCCATGTGTCTCATGCGTAAACTAGCATAACATAACTTGCTAGCCTTATAAGACCTATCATTTATCAATCTTACATGGACACCTAGCATAACACATCTTGCTAGCTAGTAGATCTATGTATCCTTGTGAGACTTTTATATTGCATTTTAGATGTGTATGTTGTGGATTAGATGGATGATTCTAGATAATTGAGACAACATTTCATACTGAGATATATTTACCTTGCTAACTTGAATCTTTAGTTTTGTGTACTAACATTTGTTGTTCTATGTGCATGTTGTGGGTGTATCTTGTTTTCCTCGTGTATTTCATTTTTTTCTTCATGTATTTTACATGTTTTCTTTGTGTATTTCGTGGGTTTTCTTTGTGTATTCCATATGTTTTCCTCGTGTATGAACCTTGTACACTTTGTGTATTCCTTGTTTGCATCACGTTTTCTTTATGAATGTTTTGTGTATGCTTTTATTTGTACTCCATTGATTGCTCTATGTATGATTGATTTTTTCCTTATCTTGTGTGTGATATATCTACTTCATGTTTGTCTTAACATTGTGGATTGATGGGATCCTAATTTTTGGGCTTGTGCATCCCTCAACTTGGTGTCATCTTGTCTCTCTAGCGTTTTGATGGAAGATTTTATTCCTTTAGTGAGACTATGAATGCAAGACCATACTCTCACTAAAGTGGGGGCTAAATGTAGTATCAGTAATTATCGACCCTAAAAATTTCACACTACATGGAAACCCTAATTTTCTTATAACATTAATTATAATAATAATTTATTCATTTTGGGGCCAAATTAGGAAAAAATATTAAATTCCTCAACATCTCAAAAAATTTGGGGCAAAATCACCTAGTCAAGGATGGTGGCACCCCTGACCTAAGGGTGGCCTATTTCAAATTTTAATATTTTGTGTGTCAGCTTTGTATGTTGTAAAGTGACCCCAAATTGGCCTATAATAAAAAAATGTCAATTGGAATGCATATATAAACAATTTTTCTTCCCATATGACTATTAGAAGGCAAGGATGAATAAGAAGCTATTATGAGGCGCCTATGGTGAAGATGTATTGATTTATCCTCTACATGCTAGCTACAAAAATCTATTGTATTTTATGGACTGGCCTATTGTAGGTCTTCAAACAGTTCAAGCATCCATCAAACAACCTGTGGTGGAAATTCATGGTGTGGACATCATTTCGACAGGGATTTCATACCAAGTCAGCATTACCATTTATCATTTATTGTTTCTGTCAATTAATATTTATTTGGCCTTTCCTCAACCTAGGGTAAGCCCTCTCTACCATCATCATTTTTTGTATGTGTAGGTGTAAACACCAAAATGGGGTTTGAATTAGGAAAGCTCTTATACAACACAACTTTCCCTCCTCTTGTCATGTGTGTAGGTCAAACATAGAAGTTTTATGAGCAGTAGATCACAATAAACACATAGTAGAGTGTAACACATCATCAGAGTCTTAAGATCTCACAAAAGAATACTTTTATAGTCTAGGGTGGTACCACCCTTGACCCTCAAATTCAAGCCCATTTTTCAATCATGGGTTCCTCTCTATATCCCTTTTTCATATTTGTAATTGTTCTATTAGTTTTCATTTTCATCCATGTGATAAATAATATTTTTATATTTAGGGTTTAGATCAAATAGGCTTGTTAAAATAAACATAAAAAATTATCCTCTTTGCAACTCAAAAGAACCAAACCCTAGTAGATTGGCTTTCTCTTGTGGAAGCTAGCCAATAACCAAACTCTAGTTGTTTTGTGTTTAAATCTGGAGTCAAATAAAAAGAGTTAATCCTAGTTAATCTAATAGTTAGATCTAGGATATATTTTCCTACTTCATAGAAAGGTATTGAGGATCTCTATTAATCCATCTATGCACTTTTTTAGATTCAACCCCATGTACATTTTATTCAGATTTTTTTATATTTATAAATTCCAAAGGATTACTTGGGAATGCTAGCACTTGGGAAATTTTTGCTTTGATCAAATCACTTCATTTTGACTTCTTGGTATGTATTGATATTAAAATTTTATTTATTTGAGGAGCATATAATTGTGAATAATCATGGGTTATGCAACTCACTATTCCGTAATCATTTTGACTAAGGAAAATTATGAGTCTTGGAAAAAAGGCATCCTAACACATTGTAGGTGGCTCAATATTTTGTCTCATCTTTATGGACTCATCCTTGAAACAAATACATATTAGAAGAAATCATTTTGGGGTAATAAAAATGATCATATCATAGGATTGACTGGTATAACCATTGGTTCTAACATATATTTTGGTAGATCTCAGGGACTAAGTGTCCTAACACACTTTGGAAAAAAAATTGGGAGATGTATGAACATCTACATAATCCTCCATTCCTAGATGATTTTGCATCAGGTTGCCTCATTCCAATTGATGATGTTGATAATTATCTACCCTTTGATCTGATGATACATTAGAGGAGCTTGAATATTATGCAACACATGAGAATCATGATAATCAAGTGCCCTCTCTTGCAACTCACACAAGTATCCTATTGATATCATAGGTATATCTTATGTTGCTACATCAGGGTTCAGAGATGCTTCTTTGAGAGCTTTTAGTGATCCTTTGTAATAGGTAAAACATAGCCTTTTTCTATATATCTTTTTGGGATGGTTACTTGATAGTTCAAACTTGTTTATGGAGTCTTACATATTAGATTTGGAGGATAAATTTGAGGGGTTATCTCTTCTCTTTGATGAAAACCCTATCAGGGATATTGTCACATCATCTTTGTTTTTGGATCTTTTTTAAGATTAGCTACCACTTGATCCTGGTTTGTCACCTTATTCATTGATTGGGCATGTACCTAATTTGATTGTGGCATCACTATCTACCATGGACATGGTGACATATGAGAATATTTTAGAGACACACTATTCATACATTTGGATTCATTTTCATTTTAATTCCTATTTTAAATGGGAAGCATTCCTACACTTGTACTTGGTCTTGTTTCTTCTTGAAGGGGAGGAATATTGTTTGTAGGGATTAGATCATGTTTTTATCTTCAACAATTCACTGTCTTTTCAAGAAATTACACATTATGGGGGGATACAAAGTCTATCTTTCCTTCCTATGGGTGGGTAATAATTTGTATACTTGCGATGGATCTAATCTATGGGGGGCCTCAAGTTCTCTGTCCATCACTTATTCATGTTTATTTCTTTTTCTCTCTTTTGGAGAGGAGTTTTGTCTGAGTTTTCTCCTTTTCTCCATTTGTGAGAGATATTTTGTACATGGGTACCTAACATGGCCTAGTATATGGGACCCATAATCATAATAAATTTTCAAACTTTTAATTTTTTCCTTCTCCCTAAGTTGCACTTAAGGGGGGTGTTGGTGTGAGTATGATATTACCTAACTAGTTCACCTAGTGGGTCCTAAGAATATTTCTAGAAGTATTAGGTGTCATGTGATCTTATCTTATCTTCTCTTGGAATTTAATTCTTGTGTCTTAGGTAGTTTAATATTTTTTATGTTAGTTGTCTCATTGCATAGGATTAAGACACGTGTCACAATATTTTTGTGTCCTATCTCTTAACCTTGCCTATATAAGAAAGGCATCATATGTACAATTCAATTTCCAATTTCAAATAATGTAATCTATTTAATCATATTGGGGTTTAATCAAGTCCATTGTGCTCATAATCAAGAAATATTTTTTCTCTTGTTGCTCTCTTGTGGAAGTCATCTTTTGGTTTTTCAAGTGATCTTGGAGGCTTGAGTCCATTGGTGAATCTAACAACCATGTGGTCTTTGCTTATATTATCAAGCCAAAAAAAAAAAAATCATTGGACCATTTGGCACATTATCTTTGATTCTTCACAATTTTTTCCCACATGTCCACATCCTTTACTATACTTTCAACCAATGGGATGTGACCAAAACTTTTGAATGTACCTTCTAATAAAATCTCAAATTCTCATTTCCCTCTCATCAATCCTTACAACAATGAATTATTGCTTGCAAGATGTAGCATGTCATAAAAAAGGTGAGAATAAACTTACTACAAGATACAAACTACTTACAAGAAATCAATAATCATGATATTATCACCATGATCTAACTTCTTTGTAATATTAAAAACTATATATTCATATTCTATATGCAAATAGGAAAAGGACACATCATTGTAACCATTAGGAATGAAGCTTAATTGAGAATATTGATGATATATAGGGTTTTGGCCTTGAAGGGAGTGATAGGATAATCAGCTAATTTTACTTCCCATATATTACAAAACTAGTAACTAGTCAATGTCAAGTTACAAAGGAAACACCTAAAGACTTGACTAATATTAGTGAAAATTCAATATCTAAAGAACAAAAGAATAGGGAAGAAGATAAAGGCCTAGGAAAATGTATTAGAAAAATTTCATAGAGGCTAAGAGATATAAACAAATCTAATTCCCACATATGTTGTTAATGTCTTTGTGGTATTTAATAGATGATTAATATTCCATACATGATGTTATATGGTATTCTATATGTCATTATGGTCCTATAGATGAAAACAACAAGTAACAAAGATAAGAAACTAATACTGTAAAAGTAGAAAAATGATAATTTAGCAACATAAGGAATTGTATAGTAACTTTAGAAGATTGGAGAAATAAAAGATGTGTAATAGAAACATATTTATACCATAAAATTATATATTTTAAAGGAATCATATTGCATGCATAAATGATTAAGAATATGAGAGTGCAAGATTTAATAGTAGAATTCACAAAAAATGAGGTATAGATTATAAAAATGAAGGGCTAATAAGCAATATGAATCCTTGTACTTAGATCAAACATGAAGGGATAATTAGAAACACAAAAAACTAAATAGATAAGTGTAAGTGATTTGATCTAAGGGGCTTAGATTGAATCCATGTGCTTAGATCAAACTTCCTACTTATATTGAATTCCCATGCATTTTTCAATCATGACATGATTTTAGGAGAAAATAAAAACTAGTCCACTATTGGAATATTTTTTTTCTTGGTAATAAGATTTTATATTTATTCAATAGTAAAGTTAGAGTACATCATTTTTATTTTTTAAGGAAAAACCACCTATCAACCAAAAAATCACTTACGAATAACACCATTTTTTCAAAATTAAGAAAATAACATATATATACCCCCCTATGCTAAACCTCTGTTCATCTACTTCAAGTTCAAAAAAGAACTCAAACTTATATTCAAAACATTAGCTTATAATGAAACCAACCACCCTACATTCAAAGGATATTTACCACTGCATCCCAAACAGGGCTAGACCCCCAAAATTCAACCAAGCTGGACAAAAAATAGTTGAGAGTGCCATTACAAAAAAGAGAGAAATTATAAAAGGCTCAGGCTGAGCTACCCAGATCCGCTCTACCCTCTAGCACTCCCATTGCCTTCCTCTTCCAAGGATTAAGCTCTTTTCTTTCCAAACATTTGACTTTTACTTTAGCCTGAGTAAGCACCACTTACGCCTCCATCAATTGCACAAAAAGCTTCAATGCCTCCCAACCGCGTCTGGCCTCCTCTCTGCAGTGAGCTTTGAACCTCCCTTCTGACTACCACATAAATGGAATGCATTTCACAAATGCTTCATGTTCTACAATTTCAATCAAGCCTTCATGAACATCAAGTCCTTCACCCAAGATTTCCCACTACAGAATTAAGTCCATTCCATCCAGAAAGTCTTTATGCACAATTGCCTCCATAACCCCCTTCACCATTTTCACTGTCTCCCCCAAATCCAAGCCCCACACCATTATTAAGGAATAAACATCCATGTTTGTTCGATACATGTGTCTTAAATCCCCAAACACCTTGCCCAAAATCAACAGTACACATTGCACCAGCCTCTCATCGTTATATAAAAACATACCCCTCAATATCCTTTATGTTGCTTCACCAAAGAATGGACATAATTGCCGCCTTGTCAAAAGTGTAAAATTTTCCTCCATTTAAAGTCTGTAACAACAGTTTCAACACCCAAATTTGAACCTTTTCAATGCGTTTTTCCTCCACAAAAGCTCCAAAATAAGCATTGAGAAATGAGGGTAGAGAGACTTTAATCAAATTAAACACTACACATTCGGCCATAAATGCAGGATGTACGAACAATACTATCGCCCAACTCCACACCATTTTTTCCGTCACTTCAACCACTTCAATTTGTCATTAATTCTTGCTCATTTATTGTTGTGTACTTACCACCTCTTAATAAACCAACTCCTCTAAATCAATTTACCTTAAGTCTTCATTCCTCATCTCACCAACCTCTCCAAAGGTTAGAGCCCACTTCAAAAGGGTGTCAGCTTCCACATTCCTAGATCTCCTTACATGACTAAAAAGGAAGTCATCACATGATGCTAATTCCTCCACAATTTTAGCAATTATATTCTGAAGATGCCATGCATCAATGCTCCCCTTCATCACTACCTGAATGATTATGAGAGAGTCACCTTCTAGATGAATTTTTGAGGCCCCCAATTTTTTTCCAAATCTAATAGTCATTAATGTTGCTAAGGCTTCAGCTACATTGTTTGTCCCAACCTCCAACTTCTTCACCCCCAAGGCCAACACATTCCCTTTCCAATCACGAATGATGAAACCACCCCAGATGGTCCAAGGTTCCCTTTAGAGGCACCATCAAAATTTAATTTCCACCATCCCTCCATCGATTTTTCCCAAGCAACCTTTGTTGGTACCTTCGAAACTAGATTAACCTATCCATGCCCCTTAATAGGCCTAAGATGAATTCTCGTCCATTGTACCTAAATAAGCTTATTCTCCAAAGTAAAGGGGACCCCCAAATTAAAGAAGAGTGAGGCTACCACACTGACCACTTCCTTTATAACATGATTAATTCTCATCTTTAATCTATCTAGCGACTCTTCCTTTTCTAAGAATATTCACCTATTTCTTTCTTTCCATATTTTCTAAACAACAATAGATGGGCATACCTTCCATATACATGAGAAATTTGACTTTTTCCTTTGCAAAGGCCACCCCTCAAAAACTTTCTTTAAAGTATCTAGGAAAGGGCCCTGCCACCCCAATGAACTCATCAGCATTTCCTAGCACAAAGATGCCATCCTGCAATGTAGTAGAAAATGATCTACCATCTTCTTCACCTCTACACACATAACACATTTAGACGGTCCACAAAAACCCAAATGTTTTCTCCTTTCCCTTGTCAGAATATGACCCCTAATCTAAAACCATGCAAAATTCCCTGCTTTAAGTAAGCATTATTTCCCCCAACATAATTCAACTGACCATTCCTCACCCCCTACTCCTATATCCAACAATCGGTATCCTAGTTTGACAGAATACTTACCATCCACTGCGCCACACCATACAACTTTGTCCTCCTTATTAGACCTCAAAATATTTCTTGAATTAAAAATCTCCTACATGAGAGCCCGTTGTTGGTCTGATAATTCAGCATTCTGGAGAGATTTCCAACCCTAATCACCACCCAGAGCTTCCCCTCTAAATTCCAAATAATCACTTACCTTTTCACCCCAATGCTAAGTAAACCAGAGTCTTCAATCATGAAGTTATCCATTCTCTTTCAACGCTAGAAAACCATCCCAAGAATCTATTGCAAGGTGCGACCCTTGGTCTTCCTTGTAGCACTAGTGCTTGGGTTTGTGACATGGTCTAACCGCCTCCTATGGTTCTTAACCGAAGCTTGTATCGGGCATTGATAGGTCAATCTTTTGGTGCAATGGAAATTCCAACAATTGGTATCAGAGCTAGTCATATGTCACGTCTCGAACGGTGATGCTCCTTGCTTTTGCTTTGTGTGGATTTTTTTTACGAACTAATGTGTGTGGTAGAATAATAATAGACACTATGGTGCTTTGGTGTGAAGAAATATGAAAGTGTTTACTTTGAAAAGTTGTTTAGTAATGAATGTGTTTTACTTGAGGATGAAGCAAAATAGGATAGAATAGAAATACTTGAATTAAAGTATTATATTGTTTTGATTTATATCTTTATGGGATACTAATATAATTTATTGTTGTGTACCCGAGTGCACTTGAGATGTAGGTGGTCAAAGACCAAGGGTGTGATTAAGGAGAGGAGGTTAGCTTCTTGACATGACAAAGCAGGATGTTCTCTCGATCATACACATGGGCACTTAGATTCATATAGATTGCATTTAGGAATGTCAAATTTTAGTGTGTTTGTTTTGAATTATTTGAAAATCAAATAGTAATTAGTTCAATTAAATAAATAATGAAATGAAAGCATGATAAAGTAAAGGAATTAAATTTAATTATAAAATTACCTATTGATTTTGAAATATTACCATGCTACAAATCTAAGTGAGTATCCTATTTTCTTTTAACTTGTGTTAAATTCTTGTGATAATGAAATTAAATAATAATTAGTTGATATTTAATTATTAGATAAATATTTACTTTGAATTGAGTAATTGAGTAGGTATTTTCGAAAGGATTATCCTTTATGCATGATAATTGGAGATTATTTTTACATTTCCCTTATTTGTGAATACGAAGTATAAAACAAAAATTTATATAATTTTATTTTATTTAAAATTCATTTTCAAGATTAGGGTTAGAAATGAATTAAAAATATATATATATTATTAAAAGGGAAAGAACTTCCAAAGAGGAAAAACGGTTCTTGAAATCATTCTTGAAAATAAGCTCTACAATTTTGCTCTAATGGCTGCCAAGAAAATGCTCAATTTATCAAAATTAAAAGTTTTAGAATGAATCTTTGGGAAATAGTAGGAAAATGAAGAATTAGTGAAGCTACAGGAAAGGAGAGAAGAAGAAGTTTTTTTAGAAAACCAGCTCAAGAAGAGGCTAAGAGAAGACTTTGTTTGGAGAGCAACTACAACTGGAAGTGAAATATCCAGGTTTTCAATTCTCTTTTCATGAATCTTGTTTGAAAAATGATAATATTGTTGTTGAAATTTGAATACTAAGTGCTTGAAATTGTTTGCAAAATAGTGAAAATTGTGAAAATCTTCCATTCTTTTGCATGCATGGAAAGAAATTGTATAATTTCTCCATTTTCAGATTGGGGCATCTCTCCTTAGCAAATTGTGGTTTATATTTTTGGTTTTGAATGTTAAATCTTGATACAATAACTCTGAAAATACATATATATATATATATATACACATATTTTCCTGTACATATTTATATATATATATATATATATATATTAATAAATTATATATTTATAGACCCAATTTACAAATTTTTGTGAACCTCACAACAGACTATATATATCATTCATTGGGGTTTTGTTTTATTAAGCGAATGATAGTAAAATAGGGTCAAACCCCAGCCCATCCCCTAGGATGGGAGCTGCGTTGTGGAGGGACAGCACCCTCCACAGGCTAGTGCATGTGGAGAGGGCACTGCCTCCCTCACAGGAAATGCCTTACCCATTGGGGAAAGGCGTCAGCCTCCCTTAGGCATGAAGTTTGAATTTCTTCTTAAAATGTGTTTGGGATCGCTTGCAAATTCTATTGTCAGCAAAGATGTAGATATATCTTTGGTTATTGCAGAAAAAATTTACCATTATCACTGACATGATGCAGTTAAATCTGTTGAAATTCTTTTGAATATATATATATATTCACACACAGATATATATATATAAATGCATACATACAGATGTAAATAATTCAGATATAAATATATATTTCTATATACAATTATAAAGATGTAAATACACAAATATAAATATATCTCTATTTATTTCAAAAAGTATTACCTACTATCATTGGTAAGATACAGAAAACACAGCATTGTGTACAAGCTCAATATATATATTCAATTATAAGTCTACTATGTATTTATATACATATATATACATATATATAAATATATATACATACATAATAAATACATATAAAAATCTGTACAATGAGCTTGTATATGTAAAAGTTAAAACTTAGAAAAGATGCAGAATAAATTCACATAAATAACTCTGTGTATAGTAGCAAACTTGTATTCATATACAAATTTGGTTATCTACATTGTTTTTCTTTTCTAAAATTCTTTATATTTCTAAATATCGATGCATTGTATGAATCACCATACATCATTTTTGAACTTAGTGAAATACACATAAGGCTATATTAAGAGCTGAAGATGAATCTTTATAGCAAATGTAGACTATTGAAAACACATTTGAAACTAGTGAATTTTCTGAAACGGGTAGATTTTTTTTCTGAATCTATCAAGACTATTTACCTTGATCAAGCTATTTTAGAAAAAAAATCTTGGATTGATTTTAAATTGCATAGTAACTTTCAATAGAAACTGTATAGAAAAACCTCTCATTTTGAGTGTATGTTTGAAAAGTTATTTTGGCAATCTTTGTGTGAGCATTGGAAAATGATGGAATTTCTTTGGAATTAGAAATGTGTATATTTGAAAGAAAAACTTAGACGGAAAATGCATTATTTACTATATTTTAATAAACTTTCGGAACATGATGTCGAAGGTGGACCCATAGAGACGGTAGTTTTACCTTTTCTAAAACTATCATTTGTTTTATTTATGTTTGGCCAAGCACATACACCATTGAAATAGATGGAATTAAAAGCCTAGAACTAAATGTATATAGGTCTCTGCCACCTCCTGTTTGCAAGAAATATGTGATTCTCATTGTGTACCTTAGAATTTTACCCTATTCTAAAGTGCAAATTAACTAAAAAATGCAAGTGGAAAAATACTAAGAACATTTCAATGATTAGCCTAAAGAGTGATAAAACAAGGAAAGTAGATGAAATACAAACGTAAATCAATTATACCTTCCTTGTTGTTGAAGACTCCTTGGTTGGCCCTTGATTTAGATGGATTTGTGTGCTCCTTGGATGGTTTTTTGGTGTAGCTAGATGCAAGATTGAATATGTAAGATGACCAAAGTGGATGGCTAAATGATAGTGAATGATTGAGAATGCAAATTGGCAGCATAAGGTTACTCCAAAATGAAAGTCTTGAAAATGCTCTTGAGGAGGGGGTATTTATAGAAGATTTTGAATTCTCTAGAGAATTCAACGGTCAAGATTCATCCAACAAGGTCAAGATGAAAGGCTATGGTGAGTTGAAAACTCACAAGCCCTCACATCTTGACATGTGGATGGTGAAGTGGTTAAGGGAAGATGAGGTGTAAGTGAGGTGGCCAAAAGGTACATGAGGTGGAGGAAGGACAAGTATCTTCCAAACACCTTGGGGAGTGAGAAGATTTCCTCAAAAAGGGATTCCTTGTCCCCAAGTGAGAGTGAAAGGGACATTTGAGGAATTTTGGAATTCCTCAAAAATCTACATGGGAAAAGGAGAGGTGGTTGAAAATATAAATATAAAGTCACATTCTTAGGAGAGTCTAAAGGATAAAAGGTGAGCTCCAAAAAGGTGGGACTTGGTCACATGTGGATGATGTGACAAGTCCAAGGTTCTAGAAGCCTTAGGATCTAGGATAAATAAATGTGAATTAAAAATTCACATGGGAAAGAGGGTTAATGCTAAAAAGAGATAAATGCAAAGGTTGACTAAAAAGGTGGTGCTAAATATGGCTAATGACCTTAGTTAAGGTTGTGCAAATATTGGATTAGAATAATTAATGGAAGATTGAGGCAAGTGGCAAATGTAGGAGGATGTGACATTAATCTTTGATTAAGAGGATGCACATCATAATCATGAATTAATTAAATTAATTCAGGTTAGAGCAAATCATGGAGGATGTGACAAGGATAGAGAATGAAGAATTTTAAATTGATTTTAAATCAAAAGGGTAAAAAAAATGACTAAATTAAATAAATTGGTGTATTTATTTAATTTAGAGAGGAAGAAGGTGAAAGATAAAGCATTTAATTATTAAATTAAATAATTTACAGCTATGAGATAAAAGGTGTAATATTAATTTAATAAATTAATATTTAATATGATAGACAAAAAGGGAGTAAATTTAATCATATGGGAGTGATTAAATTTAGATGTCTATATTTTGCCCCTCTTCGAAATATTCTTAGAATAACAGTGTTTCGAAGAAAAATAAAATGCAAATAAGGGAGAAAATGATAGATGGTGATGCCCCTAGCATGGAAAAGGTTGATGATGCCCTAATGACTAAG
This sequence comes from Sequoia sempervirens, assembly GCA_007258455.2. Taxonomy (NCBI): domain Eukaryota; kingdom Viridiplantae; phylum Streptophyta; class Pinopsida; order Cupressales; family Cupressaceae; genus Sequoia; species Sequoia sempervirens. The sequence goes on from VDFB02012533.1 coordinate 62,070, forward strand.
CTGAAGGAATGGAAGAATGGTAGGAGGGTATGCCCCCTCGGGAGGGCGGTTGGGGAAGGAAAAAAGGGGTCCCCAGACGACATCTTGATAGGAAGAAAAGAAGGACACCATTGGATAGAGCTCAAAAAACCAAGCAATTTTGGTTTTTGAACGGAGGTGATTCGATGCACGGTTTGCAAATGGCAGCCTCGGGAAGTTAGGGATTAGTTGGAGGAAGAAAAAGATAAATAAAAGGTAAAAAATACCTTTTAGGAAGAAGGGGGTTAAAAAGGTAATTTTAAAAATTACCTTAGTCATTTTCACTGTAGCAGTTGAGAGAAGAAGAATAGAGGAGAGAAAGCGAACGAGGAGGAACGATGCTGACAGACAACGACACGAAGATTGTGCACCGGGTGGACGAGGTGCGTGGATTATATTGCGGGCGCACGGGCAGACAGCATGTGAGTGGTAACAAAACCCGTTAATTTAATTTACGCATTTTTCATATGTTGTTTAATAGAGTTTGGAAATTTGAAAACATGGGTTTTCTTAGTTAGCAAAATTAAAAAACTAGGTCGTGGTTAGATTTTAGAAAAAAACCAAAATGCTAAAAAAAAAGAGAGAAAAGGGGCAGGGCGTAGTTTCCATTATGAGGGCGTTGCCACTACGGCCCAGGGCGGAGCCGCCCTAGCTGAGGGCAGAGATGCCCCAGCTGTGGTGGAACTGCCTCAGCCGAGGGCAATGCCACCCCTGGCCGCGAGCGGTGCCGCCTGGCTGCGGGCGGGCGGAGCCGCCCCAGCCACGGCGAAACCGCCCCGGCAAAGGGCGGTGCCACCCCCGCAGGCGGGCTAAGCCGCCCGGCTATGGGCGGGCGGAACTGCCTCGGTCGAGGGCGATGCTGCCCCCGCAATCGGGCGAAGCCGCTCGGCTATGGGCGGCTAGCCCGGGGCGGAGCCACCCGGCTGCGGGTGGGACCGCCCGGGGCGGTGCTACCCGGCCGAGGGCAGGATCACCCGGTCGCGGGCGAGACTGCCCAGGGCGGAGCTACCTGGCCGAAGGGGAAAGTCGCCCCACCATCAGGCGAGACCAACCCAACAGAGGGGAAAGGAAAAAGAAGACAAGGGGGAAAGGAATAGGAAAAGATAGGAAAAAAGGAGATAGAAAGCAAAAAAGACCAATGAAATAATGAGAAGGTTTTTGTGTGTGCAGAGTTTCGAGCGTATCCCAACACATGAGCGATGATCAGAGGTGATGACAGCGATGATAGCAGCAATGAACGGGGAGGATCAAGCAACCTTGGATCATGCGGGTTTAGGACACTGTATTCAGTTTCCTGTAGTTAGAGCGCATTAGGCGATGCTGATGGCGTTGATAGAGAGATGGAGCTTAGAGACATCCATGTTTTATCTTCCTACAGGAGATATGACTGTCACCTTGGAGGACGTGTGGCACATCCTGAGGCTGCCGATAGCCAGACGGTTAGTGAGCGAGGTGGTGTTCATAGGGGCGGAGTTACAGGAAACTGTTAGAGTACTGTTTGGACGCGAGGAGCTGCTCCTGGTGAAGGGTCAGTTGGATTTGGACGAGTGTTTTTCAGTGGGGGTGCCAGCTTTACCATTGTTCCTCTGTGCCCTAATTAGTGGGATACTATTCCCAGATCAAAGCAGACATACATGTAGCCTTCGTTATATGGAGGTGATCCAACACATTGTCGAGTGGTGAGGGGGGCCATTTTTATGGGGGTCATATGTATTGACTCATCTATACAGAGATATGCACGGGATCTGTTACCGGAGGATATCGAACTTGACACATATGACGCTACTGCAGATTTGGGCTTGGGAGCATATTGCAGTGACGAGGCTGAGTGGTGAGGGCGGGGACAATAGATGATCGCGAGCCTGTGGCATGGGAGTATGGGGAGGCAAGAGGTTGGATTTTTCGCTATGAGATGCAGGGAGAGATGGAGGGGTGGAGGAGAGCGTTTGATGATCTACATCTGAGGGATATAGAGTGGCGGCCATATAGGTTGTGCCAGTTTCGGGGATGGGTTGATACGAGGAGACAGGAGGGTTACTTTCTGAGCAGGTGTTTCATTATTGGGACTTGGCCACGTATAGTAGAGTCACATCGACCAGACAGAGTGTTGAGGCAGTTTGGAGTGATACAAGATATTCCAATAGTGCCCATCATGTTCTAGCAGTACAGTAGAAAGATACCATGGGGAGGCCGTATAGCACCAGGTACAGCCAGGGCGTCATGGATGGCAGCAAGACATGCGTCATATCCAGGGAGAGTTGGAAGAGAGCAAGTGCTGGTTGTGACCAAGCAATACGGGCGGTGGTTCCGGAATAGGTTATGGGAGAGGATTACTTTTGTTCAGCCTATTTTGAGGGTAGTGGATGTTGGACCAGAGGATGATCAGAGACTACAGAGAGAGAGGAGAGGAGGGGTACAACAGTGATGAGAGGCTGTGGCAGTGGGAGATCAGGGGGGACAGGAGGAGCCCAAGGGGGATGAGACAGAGTAGGCGGGCAGACCAGGGAGGAGGAGACATCAGAGGTGAGGTCAGAGAGAGGGTTAGCAGTGGGGGAGGGGACAGTCATAGAGAGCCCAGGGGGGCAGAGGGTGGAGGAGGTGAGGGATGTGGATGATGGGGAGGATGAGGAGCATGAGGAGGATGTGGAGGATGTGGAGGTAGTAGGTGCGAGGGAGGCATCAGAGGAGGGGAGGAGACAGTTTGTTGTAGGACGACATGGTCAGCCATGGCGGTTGCGAGTTTTGCGGGTTCGACCGACTGCAGAGAGTCACGAGGCTCGACATGAGTAGGAGGATAGAGAGGATCAGGATGTTAGAGTAGTGCTAGAGGAGGAGAGGAGGTCGACACGACGTCGATTCATGGTGGAGAGATAGGGATAGGTAGGACGATTCTGGGTTCGCCGTATTGTGAAGGACTATGAGGGGCAATAGGAGCAGGGGGCAGGGAGGATGAGACGGAGCAGGTGGATGAGGAGGATGAGACGGAGCAGGCAGTTGGGGAGGATGATGTGATAGATGTAGAAAAGGATGTGGCAGAGGGGGATGTTATGGCAGCAAAGTCATTAGTATTGGTTCCTTATGTGGTACCAGAGGATCCCATTGTACAGGTGAGAGGAGCAGAGATGAGATTACAGATTTCAGAGTGGAGAGTGAGGGCTCTTGAGGCCGAGCTAGCCAGAGTACAGCGAGAGGCATTTAGAGATTATGATGCCATTATTTTTGAGCTAGGGGGAGCAGTGAGGGAGAGAGACAAGGCACAATCAGAGTTGCAGAGGATGCAGGGTGAGTTGACTAGTGTGACGTGGGACAGCCATAGATTGCAGGAAAAGGTCATGGTTTTATAGGCCAGGGGGAGCCAGAAGGGAGGACAGAGCAGGGGGCAGATCAGGGGACAAGATGTACTGGTCAGTAGTTTGGAGATCTCCAGGGAGACTGGGATGAGCTTTAGGACAGAGTACATTGCTTTGAGTAGGCAGTTGGAGAGATGGGGTTGATGCAGGAGAGGGAGGAGGAGGCCAGGGAGCAGGCACGGATTATGTAGGTCGAGAGGGATGTAGCATAGGTGCAGGTGCAGGCGATAGAGGCAGAGAGGGATGTGGCGCAGGCACGCATTCAGAGGAGAGAGCATTGGTAGAGGCAGAGGTATAATCACTGCAAAGGGGGAGAGATGAGGCAGTAGCAGAGGTATCGACTCTCTGGAGAGAGCGGGATTCACCAGAGCTGAAAGCACAGGCTCTTTAGAGGGATAGAGATGCAGCGGTGACTCGGGCACAAGCAACTTAGAGGGAAAGAGATGTAGCAGAGATACAGATGCAGACTCTACAGGCAGAGAGGGATGTCGCGATGGCTCATGTAGCGGTAGGTCAGGGTGAGGGTGGGATGCTAGGAGCAGATATACAGGTTGTGGAGAGAGAGAGAGATGCAGTGGTGGCATAGGCAGCGGCTACAGAGGAGATGAGGGGCTGATTACAGGAAAAGATGGCACAGAGCCGGTTGGCTCAGGAGGCATGGGAGCAGGAGAGTAGAGTCATTACCAGGGAACTAGACAGGGTTCGTCAGGAGCAGAATTCTGCTCGAGTCTAGGTTGCGGAGTGAGAGAACATGAGAGAGGCAGGATTTTGGATGGCTACATATTATCATGTGGTTCTTGATCCGACACAGCAGACATTCCATTACACCTGACAGACACCTCAGAGGCCAACGCTGTCCCAGTCATTGGGGACACGGACCCGCTGTTATAGTGATTCACCAGGGGTTTCACCAGGCAAGGGAGCAGTACCTGATTCTCCATAGAGATCAGATGTGGGGAATTCATTTGGTAGATGACAGGATACTATGTTTTTGACAGGTGTAGGGTAGATGGATAGTGCAGAGGTGCGGTGGATATTTGCAGGACCTTGTAGATATTTTTGATTAGATGATTTTTGTATACGATGGTCACAGATTGTGATGACATCGACGGCATTATTATATGTTAGTCTTGACTATGAGATGTACTTGTGGACTTGTGGTATATTTATATATGTGATAGCTCTTATTGACCTCATATTTTTTGTGTGTGATGCATATGTGGATGGTCATATGATGGCAGTTATCTATGATGACTTTTGTGGATGTTACGTGTATGGATGTTTTTATATATATATATTTATGTATGATGGTTTTTGAGGGGCTTTATACATGCCAACTAATGTGTGTGATGCAGGATGTAATGTATGGTGATTTTTGTTCTCATGTATGATGAATTCCTATGTTGTATGATGTATATGTGTAAGATAGATGGGGATATGCTTATGATGACATGACAAATGTTTATGTTTTATATGCTTATGATGGTTATGTGCATGTGCGACTAATATGCAGGATGTAATGGATGGTGATTTTTGTTTTTTATGGATGACAAATGCCTATGTTGTATGATGCATATGTTTGAGATAGATGTGGATATGCTTATGATGACGTGACAAATTCTTATGTTTTATATGCTTATGATGGTTATGTGCATGTGCGACTAATATGCAGGATGTAATGGATGTATTATGACGGTATTGATGGTGGTCCTAACACTTGACATTGTAGGTGGCGATATTATGGATGAACCTAAGATAGTGTGCAAATGTATGGATCTAAAATGTAATTATTTCATGATGAGTATCCATAGGGTCGTAGGTGATAGTGGAAGATGCATGCGGACATGGTGTGAGTGTGCACCTGTCAAAACCTTTTAGTATCCTAAGAAGAATAGGGGATGGAGGAGAAATATTTGCACAACCAAAATCATAGGATGAATGTAATGCAATGGTCATGATTATGAAATGCAATCTTAATACGATTTTCCATCTTCAGAGCACTATTTTTTGCTATAGCATGAGACACCCAGTGTCAGGGTATGTGGAACCAAGGAGCATTAGTATCTAATGCATGAAACAAACACAACAGACAAGAAAACTATCCCAACACCCCAAAGTCACAAAAAAGACCTTGGTCGGGCCAAGTATTAAGATAACTACAAGCACAAAAGGATGTCCCAACATAACACAAGACCTTGGGGATCTTGGTGGGTACTATGTGGGACAACCAAAAAGACACAATCAAACAAAAGATCAAGATATGCCCCTATGTGGACCAATCAAAATGCGCCATAATATGATGGATTATGGCGGCCTTGACAAGTGATGATAGGGAGCTCAAATGATAAACAAAAACCAAAAGCATCAAAAGATTGCAATCAATTTCAAATGTCCATTGCCATAGGATCAAGGGGATAGATGGGATTGATGAGGTCTATTAGGAAGGATGCATCCTGTTGAGACCTATGATGAATACTAAGCGAAAAAATTGATATGATGTAGGATATTCAAAACTGATTGGATTTGTTGATACAAGTGGATCTTGTTTGTTAAGAACCAGCTAGATAAGGGCATAGCTTGATGGCATGACACAAGGAAGACAAGACACAACCTAAAGACCTAGGGGCTCGGGGGCCAATCAGAGATTAGCCTTGCCTACGTGAAAGCGCAGAGAACTCATAGTTCATGGAAAAAGACCATGGATAAAGTGGAAAGAAGACAATGGTGACTGATGATGAAGGACACAAAACACGACAGACAATGCCCCTAGGGAGGATCAAATGACCAACCTTGCCTATGCGAAAGCGCAGGGGCAACGTAGTTCGATGAAGGACCATGGATAAAGCAGAAAGAGGACTGGTGAAGGCCAAGTGATGGAGGATCAAAACAAGTTGATCCAAAATGCCCCAGGGGAAGATCAAATGATTATCCTTGCCTACGTGATAGCGCAGGGGCAACGTAGTTCGACGGAGGATGTAAGTGACGGGGAAAGATGAGATCTATATGGAGACCGACACGATGGATGATCCTACATGATGACACAGGAATGAATGACATAAGCTCAAAGTGGGATATTCAAATGCTCAGGATGGGGGATAGGTCGTCCAATGCTCAATCAATAAATACCAAGCGGCTTAGGCTAAGGTGGGTGAGGGCGATAGTGAAAGCATAAAATAACTAAGATGTCAAGTAGATAATGATTAAGCCCTCTACGGATGACGCCTGTTACCAGGTTTTCACCATCCATACTTATTCAAGGCGCCACCAAGAGGTGGTTTTCACCATAGGACGGATTTATTTTTTTACTATTTTTTGGATTTTTTTATTACTTTTTTAAATTTTTTTTAATTTTATTTTTATTTTTTGATTTAGGTGGGGTTACCAAACAGACTTAGGTGTAGAACTTCTTTAGATGGATGATATTGATGGGTTCGTCAAGGGGATCTCCTTCAAGAGTAGTCAATTTGTAGGCCCTAGATCCATATTTGGCGGCTATGATATAAGGCCCTAACTAGTTGGCCTCAAATTTTCCCTTTTTATCACGGTCCAGTTGAGTGCATTGGTTTTCTTTCAGAACAAGCTCACCAACCTGGAATTGTCTAGGACAGACCTTTTTATTGTAATTATGTTTGAGGAAATTTTGGTATGCTTGCAGGTGATCATAGGCTTTTATTCTTCGTTCGTCCAGTAATTCTAGTTGTGCAAGTCGTGCAACACGAGCATCTTCTTCGCTAATAAGATTCTGTAGAGAAATCCTCAGTGATGGGAGCTTAACTTCAATTGGCAAGATGGCTTCAGCACCATATACTAAAGAATAGGGGGTGGCGCCTGTTGGGGTGCGGATGGATGTACGGTATGCCCAGAGGGCAGGATGAATATAGAGGTGTTAATCTCGCCCAGTGTTATTGACAACTTTCTTGAGGATGCGGATAAGGGTCTTGTTGGTTGCTTCTGCCTGACCATTGTCTTGAGGGTAGTAAGGCATTGACCAACGATGCTGGATATGAAAGGTGTCGCAGAGGTGTTTCATGGCTTGGTTTTTGAAGGGTTTTCCATTATCAGAGAGGATGGTGGATGGGATACCATATCTGTAGAGAATATGGTAAAGGATAAATTTAGAGATTTGGACACCGGTGATTTGTGAGTGGTATTGCTTCCACCCACTTAGTGAAGTGTTCAGTGGTGATAATTATGAATGTATGGCCATCAGATGATGGTGGGTAAATCTTTCCAATCAAGTTGAAACTCCATTGAGAAAAGGGCCACGATGCTAGGAGGGGCTGAAGATCTTGTGCTAGGGCGTGAATCAAATCTGCATGTTGTTGGCATGGAAGGCACTTCTTCACAAATTTGCAAGCATCATGTTCCAATGTAGGCCAATAATATCCAGCCCGTAGGATCCTTTTGGCCAGAGCCATACCATTTGAGTGAGCTCCACAAATACCATGTACTTTTGTTAGTGCCACGCGGGCTTCAGTCTCATTCAGACATCTAAGGAGGATTCCATCATACCCACGATGATAAAGTGTATCACCAACAATGATGTATTAGGAAGAGCAATGGATAAAGGATTTGCATTGGTTGCGTGTAAGTTTTGGGGGTATGATATTATCACGGAGATAGGTGTATATGTCTTGATACCAAGGGGAGGCGGGACCTATGACATCGCACACCATATCAGTCTCAGGAACATCATATGCAGGGATTAAAAGCTATTCAACAAGGAACTCACATTTTGTTTGGTCTTTAGGCATGTCAATCAGGGAACCAATAGTGGCCATTGCGTCTGCCGCTTTATTTTGTATCCAAGGAATTTGGTCAAACTGTATGAAAGTGAAGTATTTCCTAAAATCATCCACCATATGCTTATAGGGTAACAGTTTATCATCTTTCGTGAGGAATTCATCATTAACCTATCTAATGACTAGCAAAGAATCACCAAAGACTTTCAAATGAGTTATATGCCATTGTTTTGCAATTCAGAGGCTGGTGAGGAGGGCTTCATACTCTGCGATGTTGTTGGTACATGGGAATGCTATCCTGAATGATTTTGGGATGTAGTCACCTTGAGGGGTAATTAATAAAATTCCTGCTCCAGATCCATTATGAGTGTATGAGCCATCAAAATATAGCATCCAAGCTGGTGCTTCTGTGATTGTGTATATTTCTTCGTCTGGGAATTCAGTGTCTAGTGGGTATGCATCTACTAATGGTGCTTCAGCCAATTGATCAGCGATGACCTATCCTTTTATGGCTTTTCCCTCTACATATTCTATGTCAAATTCAGTTAGGAGCATAACCCATTTGGCCATGCGGCCAGTCAAAGTGGTTCTAGATAACAAATACTTCAGGGGATCAATTTTAGCGATTAATTTGACTGGATGGCTGAGCATGTAATGACAGAGTTTCTATGTGCTGAAGAATAGTGCAAGGCAAGCTTTCTCCATGGGGGAGTAATTTAACTCATAACCAACTAGTGTTCGATTGATGTAGATTTCCCTCTCTTTGAACGACTCATCATGTTGTGCCAACAATGCCCCCAGTGCGACTGAAGTAGCAGAGATGTAAAGCAGGAGGGGTTTTCCTAGAATAGGTGGCATCAAGATCGGTGGATGAGCTAAATATTCCTTAATTTTATTGAAACCCATCTGACACTGCTGGGTCCATCAGAAGGTGGAATCTTTTTTTAAAAGATGGGTGAATGGCTGACATTTATCTGCTAGCTAGGCTATGAACCGATGAATGGACTGCATCTTCCCCTGGAGGCTTCTTAACTGCTTCAGATTGCGTGGAGGTGGCATGTCCAAAATAGCCTTTACCTTGGTGGGATCAACTTCAATACCCCTTCGAGAGACTATAAAACCCAACAATTTTCCTGATGTAACGCCAAAGATGCACTTTTTTGGATTTAGCCACAACTTGTAATGTTCTAACCGTTCAAAGATATGCTTCAGGACAATAGGATGTTTTCCTCGTGTTTTTTATTTTCCTAGCAAGTCATCAACATAATCCTCCATAATAATATGGATGAGGTCGTGGAAGATGACCGTCATCGCTCTCTGATATGTTGCCCCTGCATTTTTGAGACCAAAGGGCATAACATTGTAACAGAAAGTACCCCAAGGTGTTGTGAAGGTGGTCTTATGTTGGTCTTCAGGTGCGATTCGAATCTGATTATAACCAGAGAAGCCATCCATAAGGGAGAGCATCTCGTGTCCTGCTGTGAGGTTGACCAACATGTCAATGTTAGGCAGAGGGAAGTCATCTTTTGGGTAGGCCTTGTTAAGATCCCTGAAGTCTGTGCAGACCCGAATGTCTCCATTTGGTTTGGAAACTGGTACTATATTGGAGATCCACTCAAAGTAGTCAATTGGTCTAATAAAACCTGCCTCTAGTAACTTTTCCAATTCTTTTTTGACTAATAATGTGACTTGTGGATGCATCTTACAGAGCTTTTGTTTGACAGGCTTGGCATCTGGGCAAACATCTAGATGATGAACCACTAAGGCGGGGTCTAAACCTGGCATGTTTGAATATGACCAAGCAAAGTTGATGATTCCTTCTTAGAATAGCTGCATGATGACTGGATACTCCTGTTTTGAGAGTGACTTAGCGACATAGGTGATTTTAGGATTTTCAGCAGTACCCAGATTAACTTCTTGAGTCTCTTCAATTAGAATGGATGATCGGGCAGATAACTGAGTTCCTACAAGGGGAAGATGAACATCTCCATCTTCTGGTGCCTCTTCGAGGTTTTCACCATCGAATGCGTCCTTTATTTTTACTTTTTCAAGGTCAGGAAGCGCCTCAGGGAGGTTTTCACTAGATGACCATTTTTTACTTTTCTTATTCTTATTTTTGCAACTGGAATTTTCATCCTCCCCCAATCCCATAAGGTTGACATATGTATCCGCAGACATATTGACAAGTGTGGTATTACGTAGGTCCCAATCAATAAGCTCAGGGTGACAAAGAGATAGGCTAATGGTGTAGACGGATAGGCATTCGAACATGGATGATAAGTCGGTGTGATCGACGTCGTCATACGCATGTATGATGGATTCCTCCTCGGGTATGTCTTCCAATGAGCCATTGTCCATGCTGATACTATTGGAAGTATTAGGTGATGTTGCAGGGATTTTTTGTTTTCTGTCATACCCAATGCCTATGTTTTTTGGTAACTTTGGTGTGTCAATAGGTTGCAACCGCCCTTGTTCTTCTTTACCTAGGCCCCTGCCTTGGTAGTTATATTTTTCTGCAAACTTAGGTGACCACGGATATGCTTCCTGAAAATATTCCTTTAGAGGAGGGTTCGGCTGGGGTTCTTCTTGGTAGACCCATTGGCTTATGTCCTCTTCTGGTGCATCTATCTTGACACTTGGGGATCTGAAAGTGGTGGTAGGGATGTTTTTACCATTGAAGGTGATAGTCTTGTCTTCCTTTTGTGTAGCATGCAGAGGTTGACCATACTCATGTGGTGACGGTGGCATGGTTGCTACATTAAGAGCCATATGCATTTCGTATTCACCACACCCTTTGTCAATGATCTGGACTTTGGTGACCGTAGGATCAGTGGTGGAGGATGGATTGGTTATCGCGATGGAGAGTGGATTTGTGGATGATGATCGGGATGCCCCCATTTCAACCCCGAGACAGTAATGTAAATGGGGAAATGACGCTTCTAAAGCGCGAAAATATTCAAATGGTTGGGGGTTAGCGTAGATGGTGACTTCTTGTCCGTTGACAAAAAATTTTAGGCACTGATGGTACGTGGAGGGGACAGCTTGCATAGCATGGAGCCACGGGCAGCCAAGGAGGAGATTATATGGTAAGTCCAGATCAAGGACATGACAGGTAGTATATTGAAGCACAGGTCCCACTTGGATAGGAAGACTGATAATTCCCTCTGAATTTCTTTCTTCATTATCATAGGCTTTGATTGTGATGATCTGGTTACTTAAGTCCGCTTGAGTATACCCCACCTATTTTATGAATTTCAAAGTACATAAATTGAGGGCAGAGCCATTATCTACCAAGACCCTTTTTTATTTTATGGCGAGCAACCACAACTTCGATATGTAAGGGGTGATTATGATTGACATCGATGTTTAGCATATCCTTGTGGCCGAAGTGCAGTTGATGAGATAAAGCCAAATATCCCACCAAATCTTGGAATTGCATGGGGTCGATGTCATTTGGGACATGGGTTTCCTGCAGGGCTCTATTGAGGATTTCTTGATGTACCGGGGAAGACTTAAGCAAATCCAAAATGGATATATGAGCAGGGGTCTTTCTTAAGTGATCAAGGATGTTGTACTGAGAGCTTACAGGAGTTGATTGGGCAGGTGCAGAGGCTGCAGGGACAGTGATGCGGGCTTGTCGTGTAGTAACAACACATTGAGGGTTTTTGGCTTTAACATGCATCATGGATACCCAGGGTTCCACCTACTCAATGTAATGAATAACTCCCTCGTAATTGAAAGGCACATTCTTGTAACTCACATTATTTGTGCTATTTCCTTGGGGGTTATTATTAGATGCGCTTGGGCCTTGATTATGATTCAGAAAGGCGTTTTGATGTATCTATAATTGAGCATTGGACGATGAAGCTTGACTGGGATCAACCTTGATATCACCTCGATCAATGAGATCTTGGACGTAGTTTTTCAGACCCTGACACTTGTTTAAAGAGTGTCCTTTGATTTTATGGAACTCACAATATTCATTTTCCTTAAACCATGTTGGCTTGGGTTTGGACTCGTCAAATGGCTTGGTGACAGGGTACGTGATGGGGTAATTGATTTGTAACAACTTATTAAAAACAACCCTCAGAGGTTCTCCTAATTGAGCGTATTGACGTTTGGTGTTCCCCTGATTGTTTGACTGTTGAGGAGGACAAGATTCCCCCTGTGGTACAGATATGGCGTTGGGTATAGACAGTTGTTGTTTTTGGGATGCATTAGCCACTTGGACATGTTTAGTGTCTGTCATGCCATCATTCACTACATTCTTGTTCTTGTTCCAGAATCATGGTTTATTGCCAATCAACCTCTCTTTATCATGACTATGTATTTTGATGTGTCCTTTGGCAATAAGGGCACGTTCAAGGATGGATCCCTTGTCTACTATCTCTGCGAAGGTGGTGACACAATATAACCTAAAATTATGGGCCATGTCAAGATGAGAGTTTTCCACAAAAAGAGTAACCATGTTTTTTTCTTTCAGAGGGGTCTTCATTCGGCTTGCTAATGCATGCCACCATTGTAGGTAGTTAGTAAAGGTTTCCCCCTCATGTTGTTTCTCTTTGAGGAGATCTAAGGTGTCTGTATCCTTCTCCAAATTGAAAGAGAAGTAGGATACAAATTTTTCTGACAGGTCTGCAAAAGCTTTTATGGACCCTTTTTCGAGAGTCATGAACCAATCTAGGGCGTGGCTTTCCAGGCTTCGTGGGAACAGGCACAAGAGATAGTTGTCATTGTACATGACTTCTTGACACTGGGAATAAAACTCCTACAAGTGAGCCTTAGGGTCTTTGTTTCCCTTGTATTTGTCAAACTTTGGTATCTCAAAATGTTTAGGAAATGGGATTAATGAGATGGAGGGATCAAATGGATATGGGCATATGTCTTCAAATTTGAATGATTGTTTGGTAGCCCCGACTTGAAGGTCCTTCAATGCGGCTTTGATTTCCAACATATCCGAGCTAGTCGGTGGCGGGTTGGGGGGATATTGATGATAGGATGATAAAGGATCCTACTGAAAGGGCGTTGGATTCTTGAAATATGGATTTGGATGATTGGATGATGATATGGCTTGCTAGTAAGACGGGGGATTTTGTTGATACGGGGGCTATTGTTGTGGGGAATAGTATGGATTTGTTTGATAAAAGTGGGGTAGGTTGTTGAGGAGCTTGGATGGGATGTTGCGTGTTGGTTTGTTGGTGTTGAAGATATTGTTGTGATTGTTGGGAGGTCGCATAAAGCGGTTGTTGGTGAAATTGTTGTTGATTGTGATAGTAGTAGTGTTGGGGGGGTTGTTGTTGTGATGTCAAATGTTGTATGGGCCGAGATGGGATGTTGTGTTGTGGTTGAGCCTACGGACTCAAAATGGATGTGAGAAAGGGGGATATGGTCTGAGCAATAGGTCAAGATGGATTGCCTTGTGGTTGGTAGGGTGGTTGTTGTTGATGAAATGGCTGAGGTAGCATAGAAGTGTTTTGTAAAGGGGGTTGTTGGGTACCACCCAAAACGTTCAGCTGGGGTGTGCCTTGTGGAGGTAATTGAGGTAGAATTTTGGATTGGTGAAGCTGTTGAGATGGTAGATTTGTAGTCCCAGGAGGTGGAAGCGATGTGGTAAAGGAGGTGCCCCCAATGTTGATTGTAGGTTGAATCGAAGGAGGGGGTGTTGTTAATGTTAATGGCGGAGGTTGTGAAACATTTTATGGCATACCATAGGCAAAAGGATTATTGGGATCAGGCACTTGAGGACCTCCCATAACTAAGGTTGAAGCGTGTAGGGGATAGTTGACCTGATAGAGAATGGCATTGCCAAATTCAGGTTGATGCCAACCCTCAATTGGAGGAACATTGGGGAAGTATGAACCTTCTGGTGCATTTTGTGAACCTTGGAGTACGTTAGATGGGGCACCCCTATATTTGGACAAGTCAACACTCGAGGGGGGTTTGAAACCCTTCTCAATTAAGTGGGCCAAGATTTCTTCCCCATATTTTTCAAGCAAACGGTCAGTCATTTCCACATTGGCGGGATTACTAAAATGTTCCTCAAGTGTGAGTTCAGGTTGATTAGCCATACTCTCTTCATCGTGTGGTGAGTTGTTCTGATTCTTGGTGTTGGAGTGTGATGAAGTACCATTATGAGGATACTGTGGGACATTCTTAGGATCTTGAGCAATATTTGCACCATTGGTGGGATTTATATTGTTATTAAGGTCTTGAGACATGTTTGCTTGGGAATTTTGACCTTGTTGTTGTTCCATTTGTCTCTTAACTTGTGACCCAGTTCAAACGGGCATGCAAATGTGCTATGGGTGGATTATAGAGATGTTTTCGACGAATGACTTGATTGTAGTTGGATGAGATGTGATTTTGATAGGATTTGGATTTTGATCATATTTTGTTTGGATATATTGGATTGGATCGGATTTTGAGGGGATCGGATTTGGATTTGGCAAGATTGGATTTTGATTGAATTAGATTGGATTATTAAGATCAATAGGATAGCATTGGTTGAATGGATGTGATTTGATTGATTGGACAATTTGATCAAATGATTGGTTTTGATAGATTTGGATTATTGGATAGGTACGATTGGATGATGAAAGATGTGAGAGAGACTTTAAGTTTAATCAAAGGAAGTTACCCTTAGCGACCTAGAGCTTTGATTGATTAAGAGGATGATTACGGCACCGAATCCACCTTAAGATAAGAATGGATTGATTGGGTCGAGGATGATAACTTACAACACCGAATTCACCTCAAGATGAAAGCGAATTGATTGGGGTCAAAGTTAGACTAATAATCAAATTCAAGTGTTATGGTCAATTTGGGTAACCACTTTGTAATACAAGTTTAAGGCGATTTGGTTATGAGGGGTGTTTGGTGATGTAAATGGTAAAATGATGATGTTTGTTAGGTGATGGTATGGACTTTTGAACAGACTATGAGGAAATTAGAATGAACGGGTGGATTGAAGATGATTGTGGAGTATGAGTGGGGATTTAGAATGGTTAAACAAAGATTTGGAATGATAAGATGGAGGTTTAAACTGATCAAATGGAGGTTTTGGGAGGCTTAGAGTGACGAAACAGAGGCTTAGGATGATGAGATAATGGTTGGGAATGATTAAATGATGGTTTAAAAGCTAAATGGATCCAAATGGGGCGATTTCGGGTGTTTAGGAGGGCAAATCCGCCCCTCTGCAGTAAAAAAGAGGGTGCTTCTGCCTTTTTGCAGCAAAACAGGGGTGCTTCCACCTTTCTGCAGCAAACAGGGGTGCTTCCGCCCTTCTACAGCAAAACAGGGGTGCTTCCGCCTTTCTACAGCAAAAACAAGGTTGCTTCCGCCCTTTTGCAGCAAAAATAGGGGCGCTTCTACCTTTCTGCAGTAAGACAGAGCTTGGTTTTGATGGAAATGGCTATGGTAAGGACTCAAACTGATAAAATAAGGCCAATGTATCAAAGATTTCATAAGTTTTTCACAAGAAAACACTTTAAGCAAGCACAATCCTATGATTAATGTTAAGGGTATGGCCAAGAAAAGTCTTAATCTAGGATGCATAAGGCTTCTAGGGAGTCCTTGATATACTCTCGGTACGTGAGGCACAACCATGAACACCAGCCCGTCACAAGCGTGAGTCAGGAACCCCCGCGAGATACTGAAAGGCTCGAACCAACTCTTCACGTCTATCTAGGTATCACCCTAGTTTTGATGCTCCGCCAATTACGGCGTGACTGGATTGGGGTACAACTTTCATTCTCCTCCCTTTATATACCCCGCCGGTACACGTGGTTGGAATCATCCCTTGGGGTGATGAAATCCTCAAGCAAGTCCCACAAAAAAGAAGACACTAACCATTTCCAACTACTCCCCAGGCTCACACAAAGTGCAAGGGGAAAGTAAAAACAAATTAATGCCCCCTTGGGTGACACAATAATAGACAAGCACAACAAGCAATAAAGGTTACTTCCCTTTAATTAGACTATGTTCAAACAACAAGGATAATTTTTTTTAAGAATTTGATCAAATAGATGGCTCTGCAAGCAGATATTAGCTATCTTATCCTCCGTTCTTGGTCAATTATGTCATAATATGCTCCCAAACTATGTTGTTTTGGGGTGTAGCTGCCTTTCTATGGTAAAATGGGGGCGCTTCCGCCTTTCTGCAGTAAAAACAAGGGCGCTTCTGCCCTTCTGCAGAAAAAAAGGGGTGCTTCTACCCTTCTGCAACAAAAACAGGGGCACTTCTGCCTTTCTACAGCAAAAACAAGGGCACTTCTGCCTTTCTGCAGCAAAAAGAAAGGGCGCTTCTGCCCTTCTGAACCAAAAACAGGGGCGCTTTCGCCTTTCTGCAGAAAAAACAGGGGCGCTTCTGCCTTTCTACAGCAAAATGTTAGAGGAAAAGAGCCTTTCAAAAATAAAAAAAAGAGCGTATCTGCCCCTCTGCAAGAAACCTTATCAGATTTTAAAAAAAAAAAGTTGTATGCCTTACTGCAAGAAAGTGTTAGAAAAGATCTTTTAAGCAAAATAAAATATATGCCTAACTGTAGCAAACTATTAGCCAAAATAAAAAATTTAGATATAGGGCGTGACCGCCTTTCTGCAGTAGACAAGAGGACGCTTCCACCTTTCTGCAGCAAAAACAAGGGCACTTCCACCTTTTTGCAGCAAAAATAGGGGCGTTCCCGCCTTTCTGCAGCAAAAACAGGGGCGCTTTCGCCTTTTTACAGCAAAAACAGGGGCGCTTCCGCCCTTCTGCAGTAAAACAAAGGGCGCTTCCGCCCTTCTGCGACCTTTTTTCTGCAAAATACTTATCACAAATGAAGGTTAAATGCAAGAACCCGTTTGTGGGTCCCACCAGGCGTGCCAAAAATGTGTACCTTAAAATTTTACCCTATTCTAAAGTGCAAATTAACTAAAAAATGCAAGTGAAAAAATACTAAGAACACTTCAATGATTAGCCTAAAGAGTGATAAAACAAGGAAAATAGATGAAATACAAACGTAAATCAATTATACCTTCCTTGTTGTTGAAGACTCCTTGGTTGGCCCTTGATTTAGATGGATTTGTGTGTTCCTTGGATGGCTTTTTGGTGTAGCTAGATGCAAGATTGAATATGCAAGATGATCAAAGTGGATGGCTAAATGATAGTGAATGATTGAGAATGCAAATTGGCAGCATAAGGTTACTCCAAAATGAAAGTCTTAAAAATGCTCTTGAGGAGGGGGTATTTATAGAAGAATTTGAATTCTCTAGAGAATTCAACGGTCAAAATTCATCCAACAAGGTCAAGATGAAGGGCTATGGTGAGTTGAGAACTCACAAGCTCTCACATCTTGACATGTGGATGGTGAAGTGGTTAAGGGGAGATGAGGTGTAAGTGGGGTGGCCAAAAGGTACATGAGGTGGAGGAAGGACAAGTACCTTCCAAGCACCTTGGGGAGTGAGAAGATTTCCTCAAAAAGGGATTCCTTGTCCCCAAGTGAGAGTGAAAGGGACATTTGAAGAATTTTGGAATTCCTCAAAAATCTACATGGAAAAAGGAGAGGTGGTTGAAAATATAAATGTGAATTAAAAATTCACATTCTTAGGAGAGTCTAAAGGATAAAAGGTGAGCTCCAAAAAGGTGGGACTTGGTCACATGTGGATGATGTGACAAGTCCAAGGTTCTAGAAGGCTTAGGATCTAGGATAAATAAATGTGAATTAAAAATTCACATGGGAAAGAGGGTCAATGCTAAAAAGAGGTAAATGCAAAGGTTGACTAAAAAGGTGGTGCTAAATATGGCTAATGACCTTGGTTAAGGTTGTGCAAATATTGGATTAGAATAATTAATGGAATATTAGAGGCAAGTGGCAAATGTAAAAGGATGTGACATTAATCTTTGATTAAGAGGATGCACATCATAATCATGAATTAATTAAATTAATTCAGGTTAGAGCAAGATCATGGAGGATGTGACAAGGAGAGATAATGAAGAATTTTAAATTGATTTTAAATCAAAAGGGTAAAAAAAATGACTAAATTAAATAAATTGGTGTATTTATTTAATTTAGAGAGGAAGAAGGTGAAAGATAAAGCATTTAATTATTAAATTAAATACTTTACAAATATGAGATAAAAGGTGTAATATTAATTTAATAAATTAATATTTAATATGATAGACAAAAAGGGAGTAAATTTAATCATATGGGAGTGATTAAATTTAGATGTCTACAATCATGTTAGGAATGCATATAGGCATCAAGCTTGCATTGAGAGTTCCCTACTGCATTATTGTTTCAAGTTGTTAGGCTCCTCCTATAGGGTAGGGGATTTCTTCGAGTTAGGAAGAAACCTGGGGAAGTCTTGTACTTCGTGGTTGGGTGGAAAAGGCGCCTTAATCACACTCTTGGCCTCAGCTTGCAAGAAGACCAGTAGTGTCACGGTGGTTGAGGTTCAGAGGTTCATGCTATAAATGTATTCATGTATTATTTTGAATGGCTTGCAAAGCCCAATTGTAAATGTAACTCTATTTGAAATTCAGTATTGTAACATTGAAATAGATGTATTGGAATGAAAGTTTTGATGTACAACATTGAAATAGATGTTTTGATTGAAAGTTAATGATGTAATTGAAACTTGAATAAAATTACGGAAACTCATTGATATGCAAATGGCATTCGCATATGTATCATTGCAAAGATCTTTGTTGTTAGTGCAATTTACTTCTTTTGTATACATGGAATGAAAATTTATTACTGAATTTTCCTTTTGAGCATTTATGGAAAGATCTTGATCTATGCATCGTTTACATTTATTATATTTGGAATGTAATGAGTTTTGGAAAATGATGTGGTTATATGAACATCATCTCTCGAGCGTTACATTTTGATTAAGGTGCCTTTTCCGCCCAACCACGAATTACAAGACTTCCCCGAGTTTCTTCCTAACTCAAAGAAATCCCTGGCCCTGCAGGAGGAGCCTTGCAACCTGAAACAATAATGCAGGAGGGAACTCTCGATGCAAGCATGATGCCTATATGCATTCCTAACACGAGAATCACATATTTCTTGCAAACAGGAGGTGGCAGAGACCTATATACATTTAGTTCTAGGCTTTTAATTCCATCTATTTCAATGGTGCATGTGCTTGGCCAAGCATAAATAAAACAAATGATAGCTTTAGAAAACTACCGTCTATGTGGGTCCACCTTCGGCATGTTGTCCCAAAAGTTTCTCAAAATACAGTAAATAATGCATTTTCCACCTAAGTTTTCCTTCAAATATACACATTTCTAATTCCAAAGAAATTCCATCATTTTCCAATGCTCAAACAAAGATTACCAAAATAACTTTTCAAACATACACTTAGAATGAGAGGTTTTTCTATACAATTTCTATTGAAAGTTACTATGCAATTTAAAATCAATCCAAGATCTATTTTCTAAAATAGCTTGATCAAGGTAAATAGTCTTGATAGATTCAGAAAAAGAAATCTACCCTTTTCAGAAAATTCACTAGTTTTAAATGTGTTTTCAATAGTCTACATTTGCTATAAAGATTCATCTGCATCTTTTCTGAGTTTTAACTTTTAGATATACAAGCTCACCGTACAAATTTGTATATGTATTTATTATGTATGTATATATATATATGTATGTATATAAATACATAGTAGACATATAACTGAATATATATATTGAGCTTGTACATAATGTTGTGTTTTCTGCATGTTACCAATGATAGTAGGTGATACTTTTTGAAATAAACAGAGATATATTTATCTCTGTGTATTTACATCTATATAATTGTATATAGAAATATATTTATATCTAAATTATTTACATATGTATGTATGTGTGTACATATATACATATATATATATATGTATATATATATATATTGTGATCCCACAATAGTGGTTTACAATTTTTGGCCAAATTGGACATTGAAATTATTATTTTTAACTAAATCTTCACATTCGGGCACCTATAGCAGCTAAACCGTGAAGAATTTGAAGATGATGCAAACTAGAGTCTCGTCACATTTTGTCTGTAGATTCTAAAAATATATTTTTTAAAATTTTTGCAATTAGATTGCACTTATTTTTCCATCTCCCACAAAAAATTGGTATTTCTCAAAAAACAACATTTTAAAAATGTGACGCACATCGTATAATGCATAAATTCTTTTCCATGAAGGATAAAATTCTAATTCTTTTGAATTTAGATTTGAAACTTTGATATCTAGTGCTTCCACTTGGTTAGATAATTTTTTATTGAATATTTTTTCTTTAATCAAGTTTCGAAGTCAAACCAATTACAATTTAGACATAGCATGACCGTATAATACATAACTTTTTTTGTATATATCAAAATTCAATTTTTCTTTTTTTATTGGATTAAGGACTTCAATATCTGGTGCAATCATTTTTTTTATTTTTTATTTTAATAATCTGCTATTTTTCCACATGTGCAGAACATAGAGCTTCATTTTCGATGAAAAACCAATGTTTAATAAAACTAAAAAAACAAATACATAATAAAACCAAAACATATTAAAATTAGATTTTTTGGATAGCTTGTTCCAAGGACTACTTGATTCCAGTTGGGTTTGTGAAGACTCCTCCATTTTCATCATCATCCCAAGCTTCGAAACGTAAAAATTTAGGTTTTCAAAGTACCTGAGGGGGAGAATGAGGGCAAAGGGGGGTTCGATTGAACCCCTAGGGGTTCGCTCGAACTTGGGTTCGGTCGAACCCCCTTCTCAAAAGGGTTTTTTCAAAAAAAATTGTCCGTGCATGGATTAATTTGGTTTGGTCTGACCAAGGTTCAACCGAATGTTTTTTTGGTTCATTCAAACCCCCAAAATAAAAATTTTTGCCATGGGCTCATTTTTTGTGAGTTTTCCTTCCTCCATCAAATTCTAATCCACTATTGTGGCTTCACCCATATATATATATATATATATTCAAAAGAATTTCAACAGATTTAACTGCATCATGTCAGTGATAATGGTAAATGTTTTCTGCAATAACCAGAGATATATCTACATCTTTGCTAATAGCAAAATTTACAAGGGATCCCAAATGCATTTTAAGAAGAAATTCAAACTTCATGCCTAAGGGAGGCTGACGCCTTTCCCCAATGGGTAAGGTGTTGCCTATGAGGGAGGTAGCGCCCTCTTTTAAATTTTTTAGAACACTCCTAATCCTTCACTGCTCGCTTAGAATCAGCGGGCAGGACATTCATCAAGAGGTGAGTTGCAAGCAACAGCCTCAGTATTCGCGCTCTGGACTGAGAGCCTTACTTCCTCCTCCAGATTTGTGTGCTTGTCTGAGTTCAATACACAGATCAAGTAGTACAACCTTACTTGAACAGGATCTTTTCTGAAGGTTGTACTACTTGATCTACGTATCAAACTTAGACAAGCACACAAATCTGGAGGAGGAAGTAAGGCTCTCAGTACGGAGCACGAATACTAAGGCTGTTGCTTGCAACTCACCTCCCGATGAACGTCATGCTCGTTGATTCTAAGCGAGCAGTGAAGGATTAGGAGCATTCTGACAGATTTAAAAGAGAGTGATGCCTCCCTCACAAGCAGTGCCTTACCCATTGGGGAAAGGCGTCAGCCTCCCTTAGGCGTGAAGTTTGAATTTCTTCTTAAAATGTGTTTAGGATCCCTTGTAAATTTTGTTGTCAGCAAAGATGTAGATATATCTCTGGTTATTGCATAAAACATTTACCATTATCACTGACATGATGCAGTTAAATATGTTGAAATTATTTTAAATATATATATATATATATACACAAAATACATAATATATATATATATATATAAATACATACATACAATGTAAATAATTCAAATATAAATATATTTTTATATACAATTATACAAATGTAAATACACAGATATAAATATATCTCTGTTTATTTTAGAAAGCATTACCTACTATCATTGGTAACATCTAGAAAACACAACATTATGTACAAGCTCAATATATATTCAATTATAAGTCTACTATGTATTTATATACATATATATATATATATATATACATACATAATAAATACATATATACAAATCTGTACAGTGAGCTTTTATATCTAAAAGTTAAAACTTAGAAAAGATGCAAAATAAATTCACATAAATAACTCTGTGTACAGTAGAAAACTTGTATTCATATACAAATCCGATTATCTACATTATTTTTCTTTTCTAAAACTGTTTATATTTCTGAATATCGATGCATTGTATGAATCACCATACATCATTTCTGAACTTAGTGAAATACACATAAGGCTATATTAAGAGTTGAAGATGAATCTTTATAGCAAATGTAGACTATTGAAAACACATTTAAAACTAGTGAATTTTCTAATAAGGGTAGATTTCTTTTTCTAAATCTATCAAGACTATTTACCTTGATCAAGCTATTTTAGAAAACAGATCTCAAGGATTGATTTTAAATTGCATAGTAACTTTCAATAGAAATTGTGTAGAAAAATCTCTCATTCTGAGTGTATGTTTGAAAAGTTATTTTGGTAATCTTTGTGTGAGCATTGGAAAATGATGGAATTTCTTTGGAATTAGAAATGTGTATATTTGAAGGAAAACTTAGATGGAAAATGCATTATTTACTGTATTTTGAGAAACTTATGGGACAGGATGCCGAAGGTGGATCCACAGAGATGATAGTTTTACCTTTTCTAAAACTATCATTTGTTTTATTTATGCTTGGCCAAGCACATGCACCATTGAAATAGATGGAATTAAAATCCTAGAACTAAATTTATATAGGTCTCTGCCACCTCCTGTTTGCAAGAAATATGTGATTCTCATGTTAGGAATGCATATAAGCATCAGGCTTGCATCGAGAGTTCCCTCCTGCGTTGTTGTTTCAGGTTGCTAGGCTCCTCCTGCAGGGAAGGGGATTTCTTCAAGTTAGGAAGAAACCCAGGGAAGTCTTGTACTTTGTGGTTGGGTGGAAAAGGTGCCTTAATCACACTCTTGGCCCTAGCTTGCAAGAAGACCAGTGGTGTCACAACGGTTGAGGTTCAGAGGTTCATGCTATAAATTATTCATGTATTATTTTGAATGGCTTGTAAAGCCCACTTGTAAATGTAACTCTATTTGAAATTTAGTATTGTAAAATTGAAATAGATGTATTGGAATGAAAGTTTTAATATAACACTGAAATAGATGTTTTGATTGAAAGTTAATGATGTAATTGAAACTTGAATGAATTTACAGGAACTCATTGATATGCAAATGGCATTTACATATGTATCATTGCAAAGATCTTTGTTATTAGTGCAATTTACTTCTTTTGTATACATGGAATGAAAATTTATTACTGAATTTTCCTTTTGAGCATTTATGGAAAGATCTTGATCTATGCATCCTTTACTTTTATTATATTTGGAATGTAATGAGTTTTGGAAAATGATGTGGTTATATGAACATCATCTTTCGAGTGTTACATCATAGGTTCAAACCCCACGCTTGTGCCAGGGGGATTGTTGCAAGGTGTGACCCTTGGTCTTCCTTGTAGCACTAGCGCTTGGTTTTGTGACATGGTCTAACCACCTCCTGTGGTTCTTAATCGAAACTTGTATTAGGCATTGACAGGCCAATCTTTTGGTGCAACAACAAGTCCAACAGAATCATCCCAGAACTTTTCCTTCAAACCATTCTCAATCTACCAAGTAATATGATCTACTATAACTTGATGACAGGAGATAACAAAGTTCCAAATTGTTGAGCTAGAAGGGGGATTACGCATGGTAAGGATCTTGTTGTCTTCCATAAAGTCCAAATACTTGGCTTTTAGAATCCAAACCCATAATTGAGAGGTTTGGGAGTAGATGTTCCACACCAATTTCACAGCCAAAGCCTCATTCATTATATTCCAATCTCTCAACCCTGCTCCTTTTTCCTTTGCCATGTACAAATCTTCTCCCACGAGAGAAGGGGTATCTTATCTTGATCATTGGCACCATTCCAAAAAAAATTCCTCATCCTTTTCCCAACAACCTTTATGGTTTTTTTGGTATTCTAAGGTACATCATTGAGAATATAGGAATGACAGAAATAACATATTTTAACATCAAAATTTGTTTGGCTGAAGTCAACCACCTACTTTTCCATCCATCCATACACTTCAAACAACAATCCACCAACTTCTTCCACACTGTTGACTTACTTGCCCCACCAAATAATGGAATGCTAGATATTTCCCTAGAAGAGAGCCCAATTTCATACCCAAAATAGAGCAAATTTCTATTTGCTTCTGGCCGCTAGTATTAAAAAAGAAAATCTCATATTTTCTCCAATTTATGCACTGCCTAGAGGCTTTTCTATACTTATCCAAAACTTCTTTCATCACCCTGGCTTCCCTAAAAGAAGCTTCCCCCAGTAGAAGAGTATCATTAGCAAGCTACAAATGAGAAAGAGAATCAACACCTTCTGCAACCTAAACACCCTTCCAAAGCCCATCTCCCCTCTTTTTGGATATCAATCTTCCTAGAACTTCAGCCTTTATTATATACAGGAAAGGTGAGATTGGGTTACCTTGCCTTATTCCTTTCTCTGAGTTGAAGAAGCCTTGTGGGATTCCATTCACTAAAACTAAAAAGTGAGGGGTTTTAATATAGCTTTCAACCCAATTCACCCAAGTATCACAAAAGCAAAACCTCCTAAGAACCTTTAAAAGGAAATTTTTGTTAACTTCATCATACGCCTTCCTAATATCCAACTTTACCAACATTCTTTCTGTTCGAGCTATCTGGATGGAGTGTATCACCTCGTGAGCAACAATAACTCCTTCATAGATGGAGCAGTTCGGTGAAAAAACACTTTGTTCAGGAGAAATCACAACATCAAGAACACCCTTCAACCTGTTTGCCATCACCTTTGAGATTACCTTATATACAATGTTGCAGAGAGAGATGGGTCTAAAGTCATTAAAAGACAAAATTTCATTTTTCTTGGGGAAAAGAGCAATAAATGTGTTACTGAAATCTTTCAAAAGAAAGCTAGCCATTCTTGATTCCTCCACCACCTCCCAAAGATCGATAGCCATGACATCCCACCATTTCTGGAAAAAGAGTGTTGGAAAACCATCAGTTCTAGGTGTTTTGTCTCCCCAAGACTAAAGGGAGAAGCTTTAACTTCTTCCATTGTAACAAACTTCGAAAGCACTACATTATGAGCTTCTAAGACACATAGGGGGATAACATCCAAAATTTCATCCACCTGAGAATTATCAATTTGATTACTTCTTAAAGCTTCTAAAAAGAAATGCACAGTTTCATTGCAAATATCATCCTTTTCCTTAAGGATATTTCCATGCTTGTCTTGTATTGAAAATATTTTATTACAGGACCTCCTGACCTTAACCGAATTGTGAAAAAACTTTGTATTATGGTCACCCTCCTTGAGCCATGTCTCTCTTGATTTATGTCTCCAAAATATTTCTTCTCTTGCCAAAATCTCTGCATAATGCTTATTAAGTTCTTTTTCTTTTAGAAAATCAACCTCACTCATACCCCCTTCAATAAATTTTGAATGTAACACCCACAAGTCTTGTTCAATTCTAGGCTTTTCTGAGAAGATATTTTTAAACACCTCTATATTCCATTTCTTCAGCTGCACCTTGAAAAATTGTAACTTTTTGAAAAAAATAAAGGCTTTGTTTCCAACCCGTGGCGGCACACTAGACCACCAACCAACAACCAACTCCACGAAACCTTCCTCTCTTAGCCACATTTTCTCAAGTTTAAATGGGCATCGATCTGGTACAACATCCTCTTGAATTCTCACACTAATTTGGTAGTGATCAAAACCCATAATGGGGAGGATGTCTGCCTGAAAGGTCCACAGAAAATCTGCCCAATTTCTGGCAATGAAAAATCTATCTAATTTTTCAGCAATATTTAAAAAACCACTTCTCTTGTTTGTCCAAGTGAAATCACTGCTTTTAAACTCAATTTCAAAAAGGCCATTGCTAGACACAAATTCGCTAAAATCCCTCTTTTTTATTTAGCCATCCAAGACGACCTCTCTTATTAGTCAATCGTAAAATTATATTGAAGTCACCCCCCAAAAGAAACAAGCTATCACCATTAGCAGATATCAACTTCAAGATAGCTTTCCACACTCCTCTCATTTCAAAGATATTGTTTGGCCCATAGAAATTTATTATATAGAAACTTGAAAGTAATTACTGAGATAAAACATTAACCCATTGCCAAAACTTTTTTTATCTAATTACCTGGACCTCAATGACCGCCTCTTTATACAAAATACCTAAGCCTCCAGAAGCTCCTTCTACTTCAACAATAAAACATTTCCAAATGATAAATTTCCTACTAAAGGAACCTACATCAACCCCACTAAGCTTTAATTATTGTAACAGAACAATGTTCGGTTTCGTTCGATCAAAACATCTTTTGATCAAATGAATATTGTCAGGGGCATTGCAACCACTGATATTCCATGAAAGGACCTTCATTTCTCCCGAGAAAAGGCATAGCCTTTTCCCAATCTCAGTTTTTTTTGCCCCACTGCACTTCCCACAATTTCCAACTTCATCCTCACTGATTTTGGCCCCCCCTTTTCTTTTCACCCACCTTCACCTTTACCTACTTATCCAAAGTTTTCTCTAGGGTTCTCTTCTCTGAAATACCTAGTTCTGCACTTATGCCCAAGTCATCCCCACCTCCTGTCTCATCATCTGTTGGGGATTTGAATCCAAATATTCAAAAAGGCTACCATCTTCTCTAGCTTCCTCGAAAGAACTCTCCAAATTTTGAATTGGAGAGATCTGAATGTCTTTAAAGATGGGATCCTTGAATTCAAAACTTTCATCCACGTTTTGATTCTTGACTATAAGTGACTTTTCAAGAGAATTTTGATTTTCCTCCACCTCCTCACCTGGTTTCTTCCCCCCTCAGATTATTCAGAAGACCATTATTACCACTTATGGGGTTTAACGAGTGAATAAAGGAACTTTCTCCAGCTTCAACTCTCTGTGCCTTAAATTCCTCCATGTTTGTAGGCTTCTCTGAAATAAAGTCTACCTTCCCTGAACAACAAACCTCACCATTATCCAACTTTTCCTTGTAGCTATCCTCCATCAAGTCAACAGTCTACTCACAAACTTTACCCGCAAGCAAGGTATCATTTCCTTTATCCTAACTAACATCTCTTCCTTTTGGCGATTCATTGCTTATCCGAGCAAGTACCAATTCTGAATTAATAACATCATACCACCTCTTTCCCTCAACAAAACTCCATTCAATTTCCTTAAGCATTTCCCCTCCTTGAAAACCTGTCCACAAACCAAGGGTTATTGATGAATTTCTTAAGCCCCAATCTTCCCCAGCAGGTTGATCCCACCTTTTTGACATAGCTTCCAAGAAACCACTATCTTTAGCTTGAAAAGAACTTTCCTTTGTCAACAGTAGATCTGTTAGAGCATTTTGACCTAGCCCCTTGCCTTTATCCAGCTGCTTGCATTCCCCTCCAAGATGCCCTACCCCTTTTCATACTGAACACATTTCAATCATTTCCTCAACTTCAATCACTTGTTTCCAAATTCCCTCCCTTGTTTTTAGTTCCACCATTTCAGGGAGAGGATTAACCGCCTACCAGAGGATGCAAATTCGTTCATACATACTATAATCTTTACTTGTTATGGCTTCATCCACCTTTACAAAGGTTCCTAGTTTATTTTCAATCAACTTTAACTTTTCAACATCTCAATATTCATGAGGAAGGTTATACAACCGTATCCATATCGACACCTCTGTCATGATTTCATTTTTAGGGTTAAAATTCAAAGTCCAGTCTTTAAGAAAAAAACCCTTACCCCCCATCAAAAAAAGGCCACTATTAAAAATCCACTCCTTGTCTTTGGCATTCAGACATATGACAAGATAATTTAACCATTGGGTAATGTTTTCAGAGTGATTGCTTCACCCCAGTGTTCATTGCACCAATTCCTAACCCTTCTAAAGGTCACCCAAGGCCCACTCCATTTCATAAAAAATCCTTTTCCTTGAAATGGCTCACTGATTCATTCCAGGCTTGACCATCAAGCATTAAAGAAACTATCATGGTATGCTCAAAAGTAGGGTTTACCTTTTTGGTTAGTTGGGAATCTCCTTGCGAATTTGGCCTCCAAAAATTCTTCTCTACTTTTCAAAAGTCCACCGAAGTATTTAGTCGCAAGTTTGCAAAACCCCACCTATTCCTTGTGACAAATCCCTTATTAGCAGATTTTTCATTACCAGGATTGTAAGAGCCTTTGCCATTATTTGTCAGAGCCTTCCATGCTTGTTGTGGTGCTCACCACGGTGGGTTCTGAACACAACCTCCATTCCTTTGGTTGAAAGGCCACAAGCTCAGATCTTTGCCAAGTCCTCGAAAGCCCTGCAACCTACGAAACCCTAGCTCCCTCCTCTTTGCCATTTTTTAAAAAATACTAAATTGGAATATGTTATTATGTCTTAACCTACATATATATGTGTGTATGCATGCATATATGTATATGCATGTATATACACACAAATATATAGATATGTGTATATCACATTAATATTCTTCTATTCCATAGCCTCTGTAAAAGATTATGTAATACTATAAATTAGAATTTATAATTGGATACTATTATCATGGCATGACAACCATTTTATTCTATTTATATAAATTTTATTTTTTATAATTTTTTTTAAAAAGATTGCGAGTGAATTCTAAAATTTTACTAGATTTAAATACTTTTAATAAAAAATCTCTTATTATTTTTATTGATGTAGTGCTCCCTAGATTGATTGCTTTCTTACTTTTATTGATAAAAATTACCTTGGACATATCCTTAAATGCATAATTTTGGTTCTTAATTTTAACCATGGGGATTCACTAACTAATAGATATCTACTACATCAACTCATAAAGAATATTTAATAATTCACTAAAACTCATAAAGGTTATATAACACTTGTTATCAAGGGTTTGATAAGATAAAGTAGTAAGGATATAATTTGTTGGATGTTGAAAAAGGTATGCATGGATGTTGAAGGGGAAAGTGGGGTATAAACTCTAAAAAGATCATTAATCATGTGGTCAATAGCATGACAAGAATTACGTAGAGGAATAAATCAATTCCTTGCTTGTTGCCCAAACATTGATGTTACAAATCAACCGTGAGACTAACTACCCACAATGCAAGATATATATGTTACTCTCTAAGTCTCTTATTCAAACATGTGGCAATGCCTATGCTAGAACTATTTGAATAAACTTGCACACTAGAAATATGATGTAATCATGGCTAGAGGGAGATTTAAAATTGTAATTTTAGTGTTGATAATTGTTTGATTTTTTTGTGATTTCTCTCATGGTGGTAATGACAATGGGTTAAGTATTTTTTAGATAGTTTTAAATAGATATTTTATTGATAAATGATATTTTGAAAATGTTCAAAATGGTGAATTTGGATATATGGTATAAAATTTGTTGAATACAATAAGGTAGAAATAAAAGAGATAAAAATTTCATTACAAATGTGTATTTTTGATATAGGGTAAAATAAGGGGTATTAAAATATTGAAATGGTTCAAGTTGGGAATGAATGTTAATGATAAAATATTGGTGGGTAAAAATATCAGTAGAGGTTATATAATACCATATGAAAAATGTGATCAACCATAAATGTGAATAATGGATCTCCAATGGTTCTAACTAATTGATGCATCGGTCAATCCATGTGTTGAATAAATTAGATCAATTGTTAAATAAGTGCATCAAGAACATTTGTGTAAAGTAACATAAAATGAAGGTATTAAAGTGTAAGATATGAGCTTCCATTCCTTCCAATTACAAAAAGAAGATTTTGAAAATAAAGAATGGATATTTAAAAATAATAATAATAATTTTGGTTCTATTCATATTAACCTTTTGTCTAGATATTCTTATGGTAAACAACAAACATAAAGATTATAATAAAATGATACACATCAATTTTAATGATACACATGAACCATTTAAAACTTCAAAGATAAACCAAAAGTCATTTATCATTATTCAATTTATTTGCCTTAAACAATTAAAAGATTTTAACACATAGATAAATTCACCACTAGAAATTCACGGACGGGAAAATTCGCGGCCAGCAATTTACTGTGGGAAAATTCACCGCCAAGTAAAATTCACCGCAAGCAATTCACCGTGACGGTGAATTTTCCGTTGGTGAATTACTGACCGTGAATTTTCCTAGAGCCATTTTAACACCTATTCTAAGTCAAAACTAGATTTAACTTATTAGCTTGCAAATAAATTTTTACTTTACAATAACTATTATACGAATTAATAAATAAAAAATAAATACTTAATCTTCAAATCATTTAAAAACTTTCTTAAATCTGTAAAAAATAGTCATAGTAATGTACAAGCGTGTGTATATATATATGAGAAAAATAAAATTAGAAGTAGGAGGTAATAACCTAGTATGTGTGTTTGAGAAATAAATATGTAAATAATGATTGGAAAATCCTTCTGCTTTTCTATAAAATCTCCAATAACCTACAATAAATCCCCTATATCCAAACAATATAACATAGAAAAGAGATTCTTGATCTGTGGATAAGGGCACAGTAAAATACAATTGAAGACAAACAGATTGAAAATTTTAGATTGGTGCAGAGAATGTACGTGGGATTCTGTCTACCATCACTGTAAAAACAGGTGAGCAGAAAGATGGCAGAGAGACTTCTATAAACCCACGATGTTTTATGTAAGTTGAAAAAGATCTTGCAATGAGGAAAAATATGATAAATAATTGAACCTGGAAGATAGCCTTATAAGCTTTAAGTAGTGTGTAACTTTATAGAGTCCAGAAAGCGTATGCCATTGAATCGACTGCAGGTGAGTGAGTTCAAGAAGTCATTGAAATTTGTATCCCTATACATTTTAGGGTGGTACTCATCAATGAGCTCAGGACAGGGACTTATTTTCACATGGAAAGGCAGGCTGTGCACTGTTGCTACTGATACACGCAACCTCTCAGAATTCACTACAACACGATGGACTGCGCTCTTAAATCTTCCATTGCTTAACACCTGTCACAGAAAAAGCATTCAAACAGAAAAAAGTTTTTAAACAAATCAAAGTATGATCAGTTTCTATTATTTTGGTTTAAACAGCGCGTTCTAAGTTTTGACTTGTTTAGGGGTTTATCTGAAATCCTACTAATAGACAGACTCTATTGAATAAGCTAATATGATTTTAGATGAATTATCTATACAAATCAAAGCTGAGAGTATGTTGTTTAAGCTTGTCCGATTCTATTTACCTCTAGATGATCTCCGACATTGATTAGAAAAGAGCCAGGTAAAGAGTGCACAGGTTTCCAGACTCCTTTGTCTTGCACTTGCAGGCCTTCTACTCTGTCTTGCAAGAGTATTGTGATGCAGCCATAGTCTGAATGTGGTAACATGCCCAGAGTGAGGTTTGGTTGTGGACAAGGAGGGTAACAATTGAGCACCATCATTTGACTTCCATCCTTGAATGTGTTTTCTATGCTTGTGGACTTCAGTCCAAGGTGCTCCACCATGGCCGCCATCAGCTCTGTTGCTAGTAATTTCACTTGCTCAGAATAGCATGCAACCACACGCCTGCACAGCCAATCAAACAACACTTATGGTGACTCTTTCTTATTATTCTGCATCGGACTTAGAAAAACTATACCATAACAATATAGGAAAATGCTCTCCTATATTTGAGAATGATAATGAATGAATGGGGATTGTATCCTCTAAAACTCATTCACTTCAATTTTTAAGCAGATACCCTTATATACATCCTCCTAACATATAAACTAGATTGCAAACCTCTCTAGTGAATGACAAGCCTCCTCAATAGGCACTCATTGCATAGCTAATATTATGGCACATGGCTTCATAATGTAGTATTAGGAAAAATAGTTAAAATATATTATTAATATAAAATTTATTTATCTAATTAATCAGGAATAAGACAAGAAATATTAAAGGTATAGGAGATGATCTTTTTAATATTTTTTATTGGTATAAGAGAAAAATTTAAATGTGAAATCAATCTTGCTTTTTGGTTTTCATGAATATATAAAAAAATTGGTTTATAGTATTTAGGAAGGAATATTTTAATTTTTGATAGATCTAATAATAATAATGTTCCTAGTTATGTTCCTATGCTATATGACCCTCGATGTTACCATGATTTCCTATGTTCCATGATTATGATGTTCATCTATTATGATATGTAATTGTGATGTATTCCCTTCCAAGTAGATTAAGTTGCAAAATAATTGATAATAATTGTTGCTTGAATTTATTATCAATGTTTCCCATTTCACATGAAACCTTTGACTACTTCAAATAATTTAATCAATATTTCTATGATTAATTTTCATAATTTTTTTTTTTTTTTTCATATTTATCTGTCAATAATGAAACATTATTTAAACTATAATCTAAACTCAATTATTATGTATTGTCCATCCAAAACACTCTTCATACACTTTTGACCATATCTATTAACAATTAAAATTTAAAATAGAACATAACTTTAAATTTCAACAAGTATACTTCCAAAATTTGGAAAATGAACGTTGCCCAATTATTAGAAGTGGGCATAATCCAAGGGTCATTAAAACTGAATTGCTTTTTCATTTAATGGCTCTGGTAAGCGGTTGAGAATCACCTGTATTGAGGTGGATTAGATGGCCACATATGAACCATTTCATCAAGTGGGTGACAATAATGCTTCAAAAAATCACGCCAGCAAAAACATGTATCATTCAGCTGATTCCAACTAGTTCCGTATCGTATTGGCTTTCTAACATCTGTTGACATGAACTTCTGCCTCTCCTCCAATGGCACCTCAAAATATTCAGATGACACCTTCAACATCTCCTCCACAACCATCTCAGAGATCCCATGATTAACAACCTGCAAAAGTACCCAAATCATATCATACAAAAATATACTTCTAAGCTTAAGATCAATCGTTTCTACTAAATACAATAATACCTATTGCACCTCTGCAATACCTGAAAGAATCCCTTCTCTGCAGCTGCATTTCCTATGGCCTTCACAACCTCTGACCGCCGGTCACCTTGCAAACCTGATAAGTCTATCACCGGCAAATCATAGCTTTTCTGAGCACAAAACTCATTCAACATTGGACGTTCTGATGGAGGAAGAATGTACTTGCTTGGCAGCCTTTCAATTCTCTGCTCTGACAGAGATTTCACACTCTGCCAAAAATTCTTGTCATTTTCCTCTTCAACAGTTATCTTCTGACAATTCACAGAACCCATATGACTGCATTGAAGTTTCGTCATGCAAGAATCTGAAATAATTTGAGTACAGCCCAAATGATTCAGTTTAGCCAGGGATAGACAAGGTATAGGTTTATGTAATATATATTGAGATAGATCTGTGTAAATCTTCAACTAGATTCCTTCAACGGCACTCAAGCTCTAAAATAAAACATTTTGCACATGGAATGTATGATATGCTAGTTTTGGATAATAAACTTTTTGGGTCTAAAGTCATCTTACACGGCGATCTAATCTGCTTTACTGATAAAAAGTTTGAAAACTAATGCTCTGCTTAAAATGGAAGATAGACAAAGTAATAGGGCATTCTAAATGGTTTATATTTTTCCACAAATATAACTCCTGGAATACATGCATAAAATGATTTTTGTGCGCTGGCAACTCCCATATTTTTAATCACAGTGGTTGAAATTTACACGTAAGTTAGGTAAACCATACATTTCCATTAAAATCCCACGATCCAACCCAAATTCTAATGAGGTGTGAGGATTTTTTAGTTGTTGAAGTAATTCTCACACATATTCTGAGGTAGGTCTTTTTTTTTTCAAGTTTGTAAGAAAGATTATTTGGAATGTTAAGCAAGAGGGTTGTCCTGAAACAATAAATATTGAATGGTTAAATCATTTTTTAATTTATAAAATGTTTAAAGTTTGAATTTAAGATTTGTTTTAGGAATGCCAGTTTATTTTTTCATTCACACATACAAAGTGATAAATAGTTTTTTTTAATCTCTTTCTTTTTTCTTACTATATTTTTAATTATTGAATCACTTGTTTGTTAAACAAGATTTAATAAGAAGACCTTTCAATTATGATACCATCTCAATATCTCTTTCCATTATGACATTGCCTCAACATCTCCTTCCTAGTGTAATGGCAAAACTTTTATACCCATGATGTCATTTTTTATTTACATTTATGTCTATTATGAGGAAACATCTTAATATATGTACATATAAAAAAAATGGTGCAATCTTGTGCAAAGTTGAACTCATTTCTCTCACCTTTTAGCAATCCATATGCATGCACATTCCTATCTACTTAGCCCCTACCTTATCCCTATATATGCATAGTCCTACGCATCTATCCTATTCATGTGTTTATCACACTTACCTATACAAATACTCTAATATAGTTGTTAGCTACCAAGATTTGATTTATTTTCCACCCACAATTGTTTCTATAGTAATGGGGTTGACCTCATAGTCATAGACTTGACAGATACCTTTCTAAAATTTAAAATTTAAATTTGGCCAACTACCTTCCTTGATTTTCCCATCATTAGTCAACTAAACACATTTTATAAAATGATTCTATGTCCAAGTTTTTAAAGGCATTCATTAGCATTCATTTTACACATCCAAGAATTATTCAAAATCTTCCTATTCTAGAGCATTAAAAGAGAATTCAATAGTGATACAGTTGGATTTGGAGCATGCAGAAGAGTAATGAATTTGCATACATTATTTAGGAGGCTTGATTCATATCTTCTAACTTTGTACACATTTTCAAGGGTTGACCTACGTGAACTTATCTCTTTGCAATAAAATGACAACCCATCTAAGGTGTTTTTAAATTCCATCATCCCTTAGATAGTGAGAAGAAGAAAATTAGGCAAAGGTTTAATAAGTGGGCAACATAATATAATTTTATAAAGCATAAGTTGAAGTATAGATAAAGGATGAATATGTTGGAGTAACCAAGATCTACTTGTGAACTCAAAACAATCCAAAAATGAGCATATGAAAAATGGGAAAGTTTAATAAGCATGTGATGTGTTGTAAAATGTACAAATTAATCTTGCTTATAAAAGAAAGGATGAAGAGGTGAGAAGGTAGATGTCAAACTTTGACCATCCCTCCAAGTATGAAACAAGTGTAAGACTCTATAGACAAGTGTTTTGACACTTAGTGAGTCTACATGAGGTGAGACAAAAATATAGATAACCAATAAGTGAGATTAAGTGCAGTGTGAATAGGACTCTACTAAGTAGGCTAAAAGATAACTAGTTTGATAATACTTCTTTTCACACTAACACCCCCCTTAAGCAATACTTAGGGACAAAGATAAACACTAAAAAGATGAGTCCTCACAATGAGGCATAGTAAAGTAATCATATACAATAATGATATCTTAGAATAGAGAAAAAGGAGAAAATCCAATTGGAACAAAACTTCTCTCCAATAGAGAGAAAGAGAAGGATAAGGCCTCTTGAAAAGATATCCCATGAAGATGGGAACATGATGATGAAGAACTCATGAAGCGTGTTAAAGTTGTAAACTTTGTTGAAGATGAATTGGTGTCTATTGGAATCAATGTAATGTCCAAAGCTTTACAACCTTATATTGGTTAAGCCAAAAGGATTTATATAAGGACAAATTGAAATGCGGATACGATAACTTCACTATGGAATGAAGATATTATCTGAACAATAACCTAATTTTGTAACTATATTACATGACTTCATCGCATGGTGAAACACCATAGAGACTACATAGCTCTACATAAAACAACCTAACTACAACGACCCAATTACATAATTTAACACACAAATTGGAAGATAGTACTGGCAATATTTCATTGCATGCATTTGGGTTACTTATTAAATTTAAGTAACAAAGAAAGAAGCTTTAAACACATGATAAATGAAGGTATTTGAGTGATTTTATAACACAGAATCTATATTGCATATTTCACAAAAAACCAAACAACTCATAAATTCATTACCTTCTTTCTGTTGAGATATGGTGTACACCATTGCATAAATTAATTTAATATATTATTGTAATTAAATAATTATTTAGTTGTGATACACCTTGGTGGTGTTGTTAATCACACTAAGTAATTATTTGGGGTCCACTTGATGTTGTATTGTAACATTGTATTATTATTTAATGTGTGGGAGACATGTGATAATAATTTAATATTGGGGAAATATCAAATTAAGTGATGTCTTAGTACCCAATATTAAATAAGGGCTTAGTGGTTTTGTATTCACATGGTTTTGTGGTACATGGTTTCACCTTACCACTAGTTGTATTGTGTGTGAGCTTGTGTCTATAAAAGCAAACACATGTGTAGTGGTTTAGGTTGGTTGAGTGGGTTGGTTCTCATTATTGAGTCTTCTTGTGGAGTGCATTTGTGAAGCATGGCATAGGATGTGTGGATTCATGCTTGGACAAATGGGAATGCATTGGAGGGCTTGATGCTTCGAAAGTTTTCATTGTAACTCTTGTATTGCTTTATTGCTAAATAATATGATGGAGTATGGATGCTTTTGGAGGCTAGGTTTTTCCCTCTTGAGGTTTTTTCTAGGGTATATCTTGTGTTATCTTGTGGCTTGTCTATTTGATCTATGCATTTGGAAAACTTGTATGCATGTTTATCTCTCACGGGTTACGTAGAAAATGATTTAAGATTGTGGGTTTGAATGCAATATTTTCTAACAAGAGGTATCAGAGCTTTCATGGTTGAAGAATTTTTGTTATAACCCTAGTTTGAGAGTTTTTTCAAAGTTGAATCCATAGACATGCATGTAGGGTTTGAGGCATTACAAGATATGGAACAAAAATTGCAGGTGTTTGTTTGCAGATTTGGGATTTTGGGTTGTCAAGATTTGTTGGGTTTATTGCAGATCTGAAGCAAATTTGGGTGAAAAAGGGTTTCTTGGTTTGAGTTTGAATATGAGGGGTTTGTAGGGGAAATTTCATAGATGAATTCTTGAGACAAAATGGACCTCATGGTTGGTTTCATGTTGGTTGAGAGATGAGTATTGACATAAAATTTGACATATTTTGGAAAAGTTGAAGAAAAGGAAAAAAAAATTAAATAAAAAGGCCAATTTTCCCATTTGACCCATGTGCAAAAAATAAAAGAATAAAAAATCCCGTCATTTATGTCTACAAAAAAAATTCGTCATTGGGCTCTTGAAAATATTAAAAACCCTACAAAAGAAAATTTATATTTATAAAAATTAAAATTTTATATATGTATATATATTAAAGGGCAGGGGGGTCCGAAAACTCACCCCCCGTACCCTTTGTTAGCCATAGCCAATGACAGATAGTACTACCAATCAATAGTATTTCCTATCAGGCTAGCGGTGCGCCCACTCTTATTGCCCAGCGGGTATTAAACCCACATAATGCCGCTTAAAAATAAATTTTAAAATGCCTTTTAAATTGATTTAAATCCATTTCAAATCTGCCATAGAAAATGAATGTCGTTGGATTTCAAATAGCAGGAAATAAGTCTATTGCCCTTCCTAACCAAAACTTGCAAATTTTTACCAACCTAGATGCCTAATCATAACATTTCATTTTTCTTGAAGCTAGCGAAACTACAAAGAAGGATGTGATGAATGTTGATACAGATGATGATAACAATGATACCATTCAATATGATCCTATATATAATGATCCTAGGATGGATGATATGGTAGGAGTGACAAACATCATTCCTCGAAAGGGTCAAACTAAAAAGCCTCTTGATATTTCTTTCTCCTCACAAGATATATTTAAACATGCACCTGATGGTCCTCTTTTCATAGCCACCTGAATCTATGACAAGCCCACTAATGGAATATAAA
Organism: Sequoia sempervirens; assembly: GCA_007258455.2. Taxonomy (NCBI): domain Eukaryota; kingdom Viridiplantae; phylum Streptophyta; class Pinopsida; order Cupressales; family Cupressaceae; genus Sequoia; species Sequoia sempervirens. Next base: position 100,128 of record VDFB02012533.1, read on the forward strand.
ATATCCTTTCTGTGGAGAGAATGTGATCACCAAGGAACTCTTACTTCTACATGAACTCTATCAAGATATATATGATAAATTGAAAGCATGGATCAAGACGCATAACAGTTTTGCTTGCACTATAATGGGATCAATCACCTTGCCTTTACAAATAGGATCGAAAATATTAGATATCTCATTCTCCATCATCCCACAGTCGAACCAATTTTGTGTGAAGCTAGGCTATCCATGGCTTTGCTCCATGAATGTGGTCCCTTTAGTTGTACATAAATGGTTAAAGTTTCCCTTTGACAATAAAATCTTCACTATCCATCATAGTGGCTTTAACCCGTTATTCACCCATGGAAATTTTTGATTAGATTTCTTTTGGCTTGAGCCTATAGAATAGGTATCAAACCACGAGAAGAATTCTTTTTCAAACCCTATCAAAAGTTCAAGGCAAAGAAAATAGCATAATTTTTCCTCTGAAACATGCCTTTTCCCACCACCAAGCCTACCATCCTTGATGAAACCATGATTGAACCTAAAGAAATTCCAAATAACCAAGATCGACCTAAGACAGAACCTTCACCTACTTCCTACAAAAGACCAAGAGACAATGAAAACAACCCTGTCATGCCTCCTAGAATAAAATAATTTTACGTCAAATAGAAAGTGCTCGAACAACCCCTTGTGGTTCCTTTCGTTCTTCCCCATGGGGAAAAAAAGAAACCTATGGTTGATCAACCCGCTCCTACACAAATGCAACTTGAAAACAAAAGTAAAAGAAACAGAAGTGCTAGAGAACATAGGCGTAGACGTCGTGTCATTTCTCGCAAGTTACATGAAGAAATAAACAAAGAAAATCAAGATCCAAACTCGAATGAAGCACTGCATGACGAGCCTCCCCCTTTGCCGAAATAAAAAGATCCTATAATTTAACCACAACAAGAGTTGAACCATTTCTTAGACATTATCATTCGATCTCCTATTGTGATTAACTTAGATGATGATGACGAGATTGCTAAAATTGACAAAGAGGTGCATAACATGAATTGAACACATTGTTTTCCTCTTCTATGAGCTTAAACAAAAATTCCCCTAAGAAGAGTGCTGAACTTGGTGATGTCCCTAGTTCGGCACTTGCTATTGTCCCTTCAGCTAGTTTTCCACCTTCAGTATACAATGAACATGATTGGGATGCATACGACCTACTTTAGGTTGACTCGCATGTGCCTTACTAGTTTCTTTTTTCATTTTATTTTGTGTGATTGCATGTGTGTATTTTAATCCCCCATGATGTTCCATTTGATGTTCTCTCTTTGTGACATTCCTCTATTTGTACCTTCATTCTTCTCTATGTCGTAAATCTTTTATTGTTTTGCCTCTTATCTTTTTCTTTTATGTTGTGTTTTCCTTTTGGGGATGAGGCAAGGTGTCGAGACATTCATGTCTCTTCCATGTTGACCCAAATTATTTTCCTTTATCTTTTCTTTGTCTTGTGTTTTCCTTTTGGGGATGACACAAGGCATTGAGACATTCATGTCTCTTCCATGTTGACCTGAAAGGTTTTTCTTTGTTTTTGCTTGCTTTGTGTCATTCTTTTAGTTCTATGTGTATTTGAGGAATGATGATAGTTCCAAGCTCTCTAAAAACATTGTAGCAAGAACATACTAACCCCAAATCCATAGATCCCTTATGTGTTTGATGTTTTCATTTTGGGGGAAACCCCTCCCTTGTCTTTTGCATGACAATGCTTCACTTGGAAACATATGACTTGGCATAGGGCTTTCCAAGTTAGCTCTCATGTCTTCTTTTTTGTTTGCATTTATCATTTGCTACTTTAAAAGTAATTGCTCACAATATGGTGTTTATAAATTTTTTTTAAGTGGGGGCATACTTTGGCATCATTCTTTTGTATTTTTTCTTTCTTTTTCATGGTTCATGGTGCAGTATTTTTACTTTATGCGATGCATCTTTCACTTTGTGGATGAAATTGGGTGTGATGTCCTTCAAGTGCATGATCTCTCTTAGCATATTATATTCCTCTTAGTGGCTTGATGTGACACACTGCATCTCCTAAGTTGTGAATCTTCTATTCTTTGATTGGTCCTCTCTTGGAGACATTTGGCACAAAGTTTCATAAGTTAAGACCTCGTATGAATTAAGCAAGACTTATTTGAACATTCTTTGCATTTTTCATTTTCAATTATATGGCCACCTTGCATAACACAGCTCGCATGCTTATGGAGCCATTCATGAACTCCAAGCATATGAAATTTTCTTGTCTTATGAAGCTTGAAGATCATTGTTGTGTGGCACCTTATAAAATTTATCAGGAGGTATAACCTTGGTATGGTTTTGATGGGAAGCCAATGAAGGAATGACTTTCCTTTAGCCACTCATGTGTGTGTGAGCGCATATTGACTGTGTGTGTATGTGTCTCACGTTCTTGGATTTCTCACCCAATGGACAACCTAGTGTTCTATTGCCTTAGAGTGAGTGTGCATTTTTCAAACAAACAACCTAGATCTAATCCACACTAGTCATGTTGGACAAATGGTCTAAGCTTGATCCACCCTTTCCTTTAATTTTCTCCTCTCCATGTCTTTGGCATTGTATGCCTGTGCCTTGTTGTTTCTCTTTATATCATTTTCATGTGTGTTCTTTTGTGCCTATGTTGGTTTGTCATTTGACCTTGGTCTTGGGCGCTTGTGCAACCCTCTTGATCATGGTTGTCCTATCTTGCTAGAATTGGTGCATTTGAACCCCTCTTGATCATGGCCATCCTATCTTACTAGCATTGGTGAATTTGGTCTACTTTAGTGTGAGTTGGAAGCAAGTTCCTCCTCTCACTAAAGTGGGGGCTAGATGTAATGTTTGAAAAATGTCCCCACTAACATGGCCTTGATTTAGTGTTGCAATGTGTTTAACATATTCACATTAGGTCTTGGGCCCTTGTGAACTAAATGAGCTTATTGGTGCCTAATTTATAGTGTTTTAAAGTGTTGTAACACACTTTCACACTTTTCTAGGGTTTTATTTAATAATTGGGCTTCTTTATGCTTTAATTGGCCTTATTTTGCATCCACAAGCCTCATTTAATGCATCTTTTTGAGGATAATCCTAACATAAATCAACATCCAATCATAATTCTTGTGTTTTTAGGTTGTGTGGCCCATATTTGGTGGTCTAGGACTCATTCACCACCTTGGGCGTATGAGTCCCACCTAGGGTTTTGGGTCTTGATCCTGATTTTACACCTTCTAAGCATTTTTTTAAAGTGAGTTATTTTCTATCTTGCATTTTATGTGTTGGTATCTATTGTTGTGAATTGTGAGGATTTCGGGTGGTGTCGCCTTCATCAATGATGTAGAATCCTGGAAGATTATTATGGATGAAGAAATGACAACTTTAAAAAAGAATGATACATAGGATCTTGTACGATTGCTTGAATGACGAAAACCTATTGGTTGCAAATAGGTGTTCAAGAAAAAAATTGGTTTAGATGGAGGTATTGATAAGTACAAAGCAAGGTTTGTTGCAAAAGGTTACTCTCAAGTTGAAGGTGTTGATTATGATGAGAAATTTTCTCCTATTACAAAAATAACATGTTAATTAGATTTTTGTGTTCTATTGTTGTTGCTTATGATTTAGAGTGAGAAAATGGATGTGAAAACTACTTTCCTTCATGGTGACTTGGAGGAGGATATTTATATGACATAGCTAGAGCATTATGTGATGAAAGGTAAAAGTAAACTAGTTTGCAAATTGAAGAAATCTTTGTATGGCCTAAAATAGATTCCTAGGATGTGGTACCAAAAATTTGATACATATGTGTTGAGTTTTGTCTTTGAGCATTCTAAATTAGATTATTGTGTTTATTATAAAACTGATGGTGATCATTTCCTATTTATTGCATTATATGTTGATATGTTATTCATTGGTAAAGGGAAATATATGATTTCAAAACTAAAATCTCAACTTGTTGCTAAGTTTGAAATGAAAGACCTTGGTGCAAATAGACACATTCTTGGGATGGAAATTAAAAGAGATAGAGTGAACAGAAATCTATGGCTTGGCAAAATTCAGTATGTCAATTCAATTTTACAAAGGTTTGATATGTAATATTGTAGACCATTGTGTGTTCCTATTGGGTGATCCCACAAAGCTGGTTTACAATTTCTGGAGGAACAGATTTTTGCTGAAATCACATATTTTTAGAAAATATAATGATTTAAGCCTTAAAAGTTCCATTTAAATAATTCCAATTGAAGAGGGTTTGATCAAACTACCTTAAATCAAACCCCCTTGGATAGAACCTAGCTAGTTTTAAACCATACCTATAACAGTCTCCTTTACACCTATCAAAACAGATAAAACTACTTTTAATTTACCTTTTGGGATCAAATGAATTCATTTAAAATTTATTTTTGCAAGTATGTAGTCCTTATTATAAGCTTCCAAAAAGTATAATTTTTAAATAAATTTAATTTTATTATTATATTTATTTTATATTTCGTGAATGTAGGTTTTTCATGAAATAAAGCTCTCTTTGTTCTACACATGTGGAAAAAATAGCATATTATTATATATATATATATGTATATATATATATATTACTGCACCAAATATTGAAGTCCTTGATCCAACAAAGAAAAAATTGAATTTTCGATACATACAAAAAAAGTTACGCGTTATACGGTCGCGCTATGTCTGAATTATAATTGGTTTGAATTCAAAACTTTATTAAAGAAAAAATATTCAATAAAAAACTATCTAACCAAGTGGAAGCACTAGATATCATAGTTATGAATCTAAATTAAAAAGAATTATAATTTTATCCTTCATGGAAAAAAATTTGTGTTATACGGTGAGTGTCACTTTTTAAAAATGTTGTTTTCTGTAAAAACTAGTTTTTGACGGAGATGGAAAAAGAAGTGCAATCTGATTCCAAAAATTTTGAAAAAAATATATTTAGAATCTATAGAAAAAATGTCATGAAACTCTAGTTTGCATCATATTCAAATTCCTCATGGTTTAGCTGCTATAGGTGCCCAAAAGTGAAGATTTAGTAAAAAAGATTATTTTAGTGTCCAGTTTGGCCAAAAATTGTAAACCACTATTGTGGGATCACCCTATTTTAGCTGGAACAAAGAAATCTATTTCAAATTGTCCAACATCCCTATCAGAGATGGAAGACATGAGCAAAGTATCTTACCAGAGTGCACTTAGAAGTTTGATGTATGTTATGGTTTGTACTAGACCAGACATTTCCCAAGCAGTGGGAGTTCTTTCCAGATATATTTCTAATCCTAGTAGAGTTCATTGGGATGCAATTAAAAGATTTAAGATTCTTCAGATATTTGTGTGGTACCTCATATTATTCCTTATGTTATCATAATAATATGATTGAAGATGAGATTTCCATTGATATTCGTGGTTATGTGGATTCAGAATAGGCAAGTGATGTTGATAGCAGAGGATCCACCAGTGCTTATGTGTTTACTTTATTTGGTGGTGTAATTAATTAGATGAGAAAGAGATAGGTTGTGGTTTCTTTTTGCACTAATAAAGCTAAGTATATGGAAACTACTCATACTTGTAAAGTAGCCATTTGCCTTAAGATATTGTTCTCATATATTGGAATATAACAAGGTACATTGATAATTTATAGTGACAATAAGAGTACTATTTCTAGCTAAGAACCCAATATTTCATGCCAAGACCAAGCACATTGATGTACAGTATCATTTTTTTAGAGATATGGTCAAAGATGGTAGGGTGAAGTTGGTTAAGATAGAGACTTTGATGAATGGTTTGATTCTTTAACTAATCCTATGAGCACAAAGAAGTTCAAATGGTGTTCAAAGACTATGGGCCTTTCAACCCCTAGCAATTAAAATATGATGTTTTTACACCCTCTCATTGCTTTTGCAAGGTGTTTGAAAAGTGGGATGTTTGTTGGTATAATGTGTCTTAACCTTGCAATTACATAAAGTACTGATGATATATAAGGTATTGTTGATACGTCGGTTATGGAGGGAGGGGAGCACGGGGTTTCCCCCCACATGGGGTCCAGGGGGATCATCCCCCCAGATGAGGATTTGGGGTCAGTGTGCCCCAACGAGGGCTTAGGGGTAGCTCCCCCAAAAGGGAAAAAATTATTTATATTTTATTATTGTAAATCTAGACCGTTCATCATTAGGTCTTAGATTTAACAGTCGATATTTTATTAGCTTGACTTGCCCTAGAAGGAAACCATTTTTTATGATGGAATTGTATTACAACTGTGTATTGTGATGTATTCTAAGAGTCTGATAGTGGTCTTGTTTCCTTTGGATCTTCGACTGGTGATACTCCTATGAGAAGCTTTCTCTACAAGTATATTGTAATCTTTGTGATTTTTAAATAATATATTGGGTGGCTTTTGGAGTGGGATTTTTCTCCCAAAAGGGTTTTCCCATGTAAATCACTATGTTGTGGTATGCATAATATTTGTGTTTATTTATGTTTAATTTTTTATAACTATTAAATATTTGTCAAATTTTTATATTATTCTCCTCTCAATATTAGTGTAGGAAGTTGTTCCACTACCTTAACTTCCTTACAATAGGATTGATTGGTACAACCATTAGTGCTAACATATTTTAACAGATCTCGGGGACTAAGATCCCTAGCACGCTTTGGACCAAAGTTTGGGAGATGCATGAAAATCTACATAATCCTCCATTCCTAGATGATTTTACATCAAGTTGCCTCATTCTAGTTGATCAAGTTGATAATCTACCCAAGTTGATGATGATACATTAGAGGAGCTTAAATATTATGCAACACTTGAGCATCTTGATAATCAAGATACCTCTCTTGCAACTCACACACGTATCCTATTGAGTTCACTGGACCATTTGGCACACTATCATTGATTCTTCATAAAGTTTTCCCACATGGGTCACATCCTTTACTATACTTTCAACCAATAGGGTGTGACAAAAAATTTTGAATGTACCTTCTAATAATTTTTTATTTCCCCCTCATCAAACCTTACAACAATTAATTATTTCTTGCAAGATGTGGTATGTCATAAAAATGGTGAGAATCAACTTACTACAAACTAAAAACTACTTACAAGCAATCAAGAATCATGACATAGTCACCATGATCTAACTTCTTTGCAATATTAAAAATTATATATTCATATTCTATATGTAAATAGGAAAAGGACACACCATTGTAACCATTAGGAATGAAGCTTTATTGAGAATATTGATGATATATAGGGTTTTAGCCTTATAGGAAGTGATAGGTTAACCAACTAATTTGACTTCCTTTTTTCATTATTTTTCTTGGTATCTTGATTGTTGTGCCTCCCCTTCTCTTTACTAGGTCTACAAACTATTCATTTTTACTCCTTATGCCCTCTTGTTCATCCCGATGATGGATCATGGAGTGTGATCTGAAACGTTGATGCAAAAAACATGGACACAATCTAATCCAAAAACAATTTTGGCAGAAAACTATAATTGAATAAAATGTCATTATACTCAAACTTACATTGGTCTTAAGCATAAGGTAGAGGAACTTATTGACAAAAATATAAACAAAATTAAAATGGTTAGTGATAATGGAAATCCATATATTTCTTATGCTAATATTAGATTACAAATTTATATTTATCCATTCCCACATGATTTAGGCAATGTTGAAGCACTTGTGTACAGATAAAAATGAAATATTGTAAGACATGAGAATATTGTACATGAGAATATTTTTTGTGGAAACCATCGAAATTAATACATTGCTTCTTCTTCTCCTCCCTATCCTAATTTACTAATTTCATTTTATAATGAGGAGATCACAAAAAAATATTATGAACTATTATAGATTAGAACACAAATAAAAGAATGAGAAGTTTATATGTTGTAATTATTTAAAAAAACTAATATAACATATGCATGGAAAATTTATTAGTTTGTAAAAAGGAAAAACCAAATCATATACCAATTAAATATTTTATTTCAAGATGACTAATGGCATGCTAATTCAAACCTTAGATTGTTTCATCTTTCCACTTTAATTTATACATGAATAAGCTAAATTTCTTTAAAAATGTGATTCCCACTATAGATAGATTCTCTACATCTTACCTTGATGCCCATGGCCATAAGATACCAATGTGTTGAGTATGTTCACGAAGGAAATTCATAAAAATACGGAGTGATAAAGCTAAAGTAGTTACAAAGTTGGGTCACATGGCTTTAACTTCACATAAATTATAACTCCAAAAGAAAATCCATAGGAAAATGATGAGTCTATTAAAAATAGATTTAATTCAATAGCATCAAAAATTAAAGAATAAAAAAATAAAGAAATAGGAGCATAAAGGTGAACAAAAGGAAAATTAAGAGTCAAAGAAATATCACACCAAGAAAGAGAAAAATAAATAAATAAAAGTAGTACCCAAATTTCATGTACAAAAAGTTATGTGGAAAACAAAGAAAGAGGTCATGGTGCATTAAATGTTTATAATTCTAATAAAACTAAAGTTAAAGAAGTAAGAATGGGTAAGAAAATGGATTCCTAATATTACACACATAAAATGTGTGCTTATATATAACATAAATAAATATTAATAAGAAATATGTCATTGAAAAATTAAAGTTAAAGAAGTAAGAATGGGTAAGAAAATGGATTCCTAATATTACACACATAAAATGTGTGCTTATATATAACATAAATAAATATTAATAAGAAATATGTCATTGAAAAGAAAAGTAAAGAAGAGGAGAAAGAATTGAAATTTAGACAAATCAAGAAACTATTTTTGAGAATTTGATGATGAACTAATGGAGGAGACATAACTATAAGTACCAAAGATGACACCTAAAAAATGTGTTCATTAATTTAAGACCACTAATATAGTATACATGCATATATACCTATAGCATATCTGTGTTATTTATTCTTTTTTATTGTTCTAATTTTATACTTTGGCCAAGTTATGCATTTTTTATCCTTTTCAAGATCATTCGATCTTCTATATATGTGTGCATGTTTCTTTCCCCCACTTGGGAGAATTTTGGTTTTTATTTTTATTTCACTTACATTTTTAATACCTAATAACTTCCTTTTTAATGTACTTATTTCATTTACATTAACCTTTAACCTTTATTCCTCTATTTACATTAATCCTTTTTTCTCTCCTTTCTAACTTGTATCCACTCCTGATTTTACATCTCTACTTTTATTTCCACTTGATTATCCATTTTTTCACTTATATTTTTCCTCTTATGTCTTTTCCCTTTCATCATGATTACTTTCCTATGTTGGCTTCTTTCTTCTCATTTTATGCCTTTTCCCATATTTATTTCTTATTCTTTGACCAAATGTTATTTCCTATTTGACCTCATATTTAGATACATATTGTTTACTATGATCTTACATTTCAAGCCAATAATAATACATTATATGTTCATATTCATTTACTGAGCTTGCATTGATATAAATTTGCACTTTAGGAATAATTTATTAAGATTATAATGATAATTAATATTTATTAGAGCATATATATAGAGCTTACATTGATAATTTTTATTTTAGAGAGAGTATTAAACTTACATCATTATATCATGCTTCTATAACATCTCCTTTATATCATTTGCACTCCTCTTTCCATTTATGCGGCATGTATTCTTATATAACATGACTTCCCATATCACCCTTTATCTTGCCATAATACATTCTTGCATGAGGGCATCATGTCTTCTCTCTATATATTTTACAACTTCATGATTACATCCAAGTCAAATTTGGATGTTTCATGCCTTCCCTTCATTATATCCTTGGATTTCATGGCCATATTTTTACCATATTCTCTTTATACACTAGGGGAATCATGTCTTCTCCTATACTTATCTTGTTTCTACCCACATCTACAAAGGACTTACTACCTTATCTATAAAATTTTGTGTCCACACTCTCAAATGCCATTAGGGTTGTATGTTTCTCTAGTAACTCATGTACCCACAATGTATTTTTGTATATTAAGGACCGCATCACTATTTTGTATTTCCCATTATAGGGGCAACACTATTATCCATTAGATTATGTATCCAACCCATTTATTCTCATCACACCATGTAATCATCATTGCTATTGGTTTACATGATTACATGCTTATTTATAGATTACATTTCTTTCATGTATAATTTTCATTCTCCTTCAATTCTCTGCATCCTATGAATATAATTAGTTGAAGGGGGATAGATCTAGTATCAATACTAACAATTTATATATGTTGATCTTTTAAGAAGTAATAGATGTTACAAAGAATTTATATCATGACTAGACAAATAATTATTACATGAAATTCCTTATGCTCAATTCCCCTTGCTATCCCAAGGCTAGATGCCAAAATCACCAATTACTTTTTTTGAATGGGAAAAATTTTCTAACTTTAAACTCATTTCCTATTGTTGTAATTTCCTAGATAGTTGGTAAGTTCCTACTTTGTATTTAGTTTTCACCTATGAGATAAATTCTACTCATTGTATACTTTATCTCTATTTTGTAGGTTCCAATAGAGTACACATATAAATAATTACATGATGATACCTTGCAAGGTACACTACTTTGCATGGACTCCTTTTCATATCCTTTGATGTTTAAATATTTTCTTTACATGCATAATCATTTTACAATTCATGTACACCTCAAAGTGGGGGAAAATGTAATGGTGAAATAATTTGCATAGCCATAACATTTCCCATTTAGTTTTGTTCCCAATTTAAGGAAATTTTTTGACACACATACAAATCAAAAAATGGTGTGCTTAAGTTGTATCTATTGTAATATCAATTACATGCACATTCTCACATGCTTAGTTTGTACCTTATCCCTATACACACATACTCCTATACATTCAATCCAATCACCTATTATTATAACTATATGTTTACCTATCTTAGTATAGTTTTTAACTGGACCTATTTTTTATTGTGTACCCACCTAGGGCAACTTATAGAGTAATGAAACTAGTGAGAGCACAAGGTCTCTCAAAGACTCTAGCTATAGCAGATAGGTAACTTATGTGTCAACAATAATCTTAACAGGACATTACTCTAGATGTATGGTACCAAGACATAGTTCACTAATTATTGCAAAACAAATTCCCTAATGGCCTAAATGCAACCTAAAGGAGAGCCTTGAGGATGAAGAGTAAAGTGTAAATGATAAAATTTGGAGCTTTATACTACAAAAATTATAAGGAGGTTTATCTAAGATGCTTTAACAAAGATGAGACTATCTCATCCACAACAGAATTTCATGATAGAATTGGTACATGGCATGGTTCAGCAAAGTCAAACACTCACCAAATATTGAGAGTATGATATTATTGGCCCACACTATTTAAATATGCCTTTCAACCTATAAGGACCTATTACATATGCCATACTAGAGCCAATAAATAAGTAAATGTACCCATGTCCCTATAGCCTATGTATGAGGTATGCCATTTTTCCCAATGGGGTCTAGACTTCATAGGGATGATTAACCTCATTATTTTGTAGGAAATAGGTTCATTTTAGTAGAAAATGACTATTGTATAAGATGGTTAGAATCAATAGCCTACATGAAAAGTATGACTGAGGTGGTGATCAAGTTTTTGGAAGAACATATCATGACTAGGTTTGGAATGCCATTTTATTTGGTATGTGACAATGGCCCTTCCATTTCATCTACTCAATTACTACTATGAAATTTTGAGAATAAGGTAATTTTAAAGTACTCATCAAAATATTATCCTCAAGGCAATTGAGTTGTAGAATCTACCAACAAGAACTTGATAGGAGTCATCAAAAAATTATTAGATAAAATCCCTAAAGAGTGGCACTCTTGTATCAAGTTTGCATTGTGGGTATATATAACTAAGATAAAAATGATTTAGGGACATCTCCCTATCAAATGTATATGTCCTAGAACCTGTGTTTCTTATGAACCTCAATATTCCCACGTTAAAATTCATGGAGAATTATCTAGAAATAAACGACAAGGTCCAGATAAGATTAATGAATTTATTGGACTTAGAGGAAAGAAGAAACATTGCTCTAGAAAATGTTTCAAAACAAAAAGTTGTTGTCAAAAGGTGGTTTGATAAAAGAGATAAAGTCAAGTCCTTTAGGATTTTATATATTTTCCTACTTTGGAATAAGTCCAAGGAGAAAAAGGGGAACCATTCAAATTTTGATCGACTTTGGGTAGGATCGTATCAAATATCTAAAATCTTAGGGGAAAACACATTTAGGATCAAAAATATGAATGGAGAACCTACCCCATTGCTATTCAATGGGTAGTTTCTAAAATACTCCTTCGTATCCTAGGGAAACTTCATCTTCTCCCCTATATATAGTTAGATTAGTTCCCTTTCTCTTTTCTCTCTATTTTTATTTATTGTTCTCATGTTTTCTTTTCCTTTCTTTCTTTGTTGCCTTGTTTTCTTCTTCGTTCTTCCTCTTCTTTCTAGGATTTTTTTGTGTGTTTCTCATATTTTCATTTGATTAAATTTTAAATATCAATCACACATGAAATTCTTAATATTTCATTTTCAAACTTTTCACATACATAAACCCAAGGTTTACTAATTCATTGTTAAGTTTGGAATTCTTCCAGAGACTCCAATGTATGAAGCCAATGAATCTTTGAGTTAAGATACATGGATCTTACTATACATAAATCTTAAAAGATATCAAAATTTGGACAAAGGGTGAGTGGTAATAATATTTGAATTCAAGTGAAACCTAAGAATTATTTTCTTTCTCAATGACCATCGTGGTTCCCAACCCAATACTAAGTGAAAACTTGGAAGTGAAAAGAAACTTTTTTTTTAGTAAATTCTTAATTAAAATGAGTGATTCAAATAACCTCTACTAGGGCTATGTATGCCTCGTTGGTAGTAGAGCTATGTTTGAGGGAATTAGAGGAATCTCTATTGGGGCTATAGACATCTAGTTGGTAGCAAAGTTATGCCTAGGTCACACCAACGAGGCCTTCATAAAATCTATATGTCAATAAAGTTAAAATTTGGGAGAAAGACAACCAAATCTTTCAGCTTGCTACAAAAATTATTTCATTTCACCTAAGACCTATTTTGAAGGAATAAATCATTTGCATGCACCATGAGATTTGGGTACACTTTTGAAGAGACAAATTGATTTGTACCTAGGTCAATATTGACTTATTTTCTTAACAATGAGTTCTTATGTCCTTTGAGTTTAGGTATGTTTGAAAGGTTTATGCTCCTCATTTTTTCTTCTTCTTTCTTTTTTCCTCTATTTTCTCTCTTTCCCTTTCTTCCCTTTGTTTCCCTTTTTTCTTTCCTTTTTGTTCCTTTTCCTCTTCCCCTTTATGTTTTGGTCAATTTTCAAATTTTCAGGATCCTAAGGAATGGCATGTCATCCTTGTCAAGCTCGATCCCCGACATTTTTTTTCCATCCCCTATTTGGTTTTAGGGTTTTGGTATTCAGGATTTCCTTTGTCAAGATGCCCACCTCGACTCATTCCCAATCCTTGGAACCTAATGATGAAGACATCTTGCCGCCTTGTTCCTTATGTCTGTCAGAGCATTCATAGCACCACCCAATGCTATTTATTGAGAATTAATGAGGATAAATAAGTCATTTTAAAAGAAAAAGTAGAGGATGTAATCCTCATGAATTGGCAATTGAGAAACTAGAAGCAAGCTCTGCAATTTCCTTGAATCTCTTCTGATTTCATCTCACTAATTGTCAAATTTCCCACATGCTTGCTCATTGGTCACATGGTTGCTTGGTCTTTACCTAGTTTTTGGTGGTGTACATGTGTTCCTTGTCATCACTCATCCTTCTCCACCTTTCCTTCCTTGTGAATTCACAAGTAGGATCAAAACTAGATCTTTTGTTTCATTTTGGGTATATTACTTGTCCTTACTTCCAGCTTTGTTTTTGTTTTGGTTTGGTTGGGTTTGTATTGTTTTTGTTTGTTTCTTCATTTTTTTTTCCTTGTCTTTTTCATATTTTTTCCCTTGTCCTTTAATTATTCCTTGTTCTTTTCCTTTTTTTTTGACACCCCATTGAATCATGTTTTCTCTGGGTGCATCGATCAATGGTGTTTATGATGTCATCACATTTGTTTTGGGTTCCCATCTTGCCATGCTTTCCAAAAACCCTTTGGCTCAACTTTGATGGGTGTCTTTTTCCTTAGAAGTTTTTTAGTCTAGTTTTTCCTTTCGTATTTCAAGAGTCAATAATGCACAATAATGATTATTCGATAAGGGGTAAAACACATCTCCAAAACTCGATGTTCAATAACTAAAATGCCTTAGAATAATTTTTATAATTGAACATGTCGAAAATCAGACTTCAAACTTTGGAGATATCCCTTAATCCTTATCTTAACTTTATGTCAAAATATAAGTGTTACTCCCTACACATGACTCTCAATAAAGATTCCCTCTATGATAACAAGTCATCGGTTATCAATAATTGGGTAGGTTTATTACTTGTTAAACTTTTAAATCATAACCTTTATCCCCGCAACCCAATCCTCAACACTTATTGAAAATTATTTGATTTATATCCAGTATCAAAAGTAGGGTGTGTGTCTTAACATTTAAGACCCTTTGAGGATAAGAGATAAACAATAAGCTCAAACCTTGACCCTCGATGACAATACACTTGTTAAAAGGAAATTATCAAGGTTGATT